>VUQK01041095.1:6848-34607 GCA_015106715.1 Bujurquina vittata
ATATATATATATATATATATATATATATATATATATAAAGACAGTAGAAAAAAACTGTGGCTTTGACAAATTCTTTTTTGTACCCAGTTTTAAGGGGGTTTGCTAGGGTGGTACAATCAAGCTGAGTTGCTTAGACTGCAGTAAAGGAAGACATTTCTTAATCAATAATGTATTCATTTCAATACAGGCAAGTCTGCATTATTCAACAAAGGCTGAGGAATGTATGGGAGAGAGTTACACAAGGAGAGGAGATGCGGCAACATTCATCTAATTAACAAGCAAGAAAGACAGAAGGATGGAGCGATAGGATGAAGGATCATGGGACAACACAAGGAGAAAGCAGGAAATGGAAAAGAAGAATATAGAGTTGAGATTTTTATTTATTTATTTATTTTAATGGAGAAACTTTAGATAGTATTCTCTGGAGGTTGATGTGAAAATTTATTTGACTAAAACTTGACAACACCAAGAGACGGAGCCTCAAGGCAAAGAAAACACGCAAAGTGCACAAAAGGCATTTAAGCATATACCGTATACAATAAAAAATTTCACATACATCATACAAGAGACAAACACACCAAGGGTCTTACAAGGCGTAATCACTGGAGGCGAGCATCTCCTCATATTTCATATGAGGATTAGCAGAAATTTGCTTGAAAGAAGGCATCGCAGCGACTCAGTTACCCAGAGGGTAACTGTATAAACCTTTAACTGCAGAGGGTGAGTGTCTCTGATCATATAATAAATGCTGCACCTTAACATATGTTAAAATGCACGGAAAAACATTTTGTACTGACAATTTCTGGTCAAACCTCATGACTGAATTTACTATCAGTTGCATGAGAATTTGTTTGAAACCAGCTGCAAAAATCCTCCATTGTGTCCAAGCACTGCAATAACAATCTGGGAGTAAACATGCTGTGCATACCAAGAATGTGCAGAATAAAGGATTGACAGTGACAAAAAATTTTAGGCATTGCATTTTGACAGGGCTTACATGGGGCTTTTTTGGACTGAGACGAAACATTATTATCTATGTGTAAGTCACAAGGTTTTCAGTCAACAGGAACCTACAGTACATTGTAACTTAATGTAAAGAACTATTGTTATGAACGGAAAGAAAAGCATTAACATCGAGAATAAGCATCATGTAAGTTTAAAGCTTCATAAAAGGTGCAAAGCAAAGCAAAGGGAAGACAAAGTGCTGGCTAAAGCACTTTAAAGTGAATTATTTCCTCTTAATAGGCCGTGCTGACAGGAGAAATGTAGTGTTTATACTTGTAATAACTAGTGTTGTTGAGACACAAATCTGTCTACATAGTTAAATTGAAGGGGATTGTCCCCATAGCAAAAATAATCAAAATCTGGTATGAGGAGTTGATTTAAGGCTAGCATAAGGTTCAGTTTAGTTTAAGGTTATAGCAACCTTTAACTAGCAGGCCTAGAGACCAGTTGCTGACTGCTTTGCAAATTCTGATCACTAGGGAAAAATTTGTATTCCCCAACCAGTTGCGAGGGTTGCTGGCAGTCACTGTGAAACTGAATGCTAATGCTGTAGTCATGCAGGCCTGGAGACTGGTCAGGGACCTGCCGGTAAGCATTGGGTTCAAGCAAAATTCTGAATTCCCCAACTGATTTTCAAATGGTTGTTGGAGGTTGCTTACTGTACTGGCTGTAGCCAACACACTTCAAAAGGTGTGACATTGTACACTCTACTGGAAGTCTGCTAGCAACCAGAATAATCACAAGAAGGTTTTTGGTACAGCTCCCTCTTTGTGACCAATTTTAACCTCCAGCAACTCAGTAACTCACCAAACCCGTCAGAGAATACAAATTCTTCCCTAACAAACAGTGGTTGTCAGGTGGTCACCAACCTGTCTCCAGACCTGTGTCACTAAGGCCTTGAGCAGGTAGCAGTTATGGTTTCCGTTTGAGATGGAATCCAGACAATAAGTGTAAGTCAATGTAATGTGTGTGTGTGTGTGTGTGTGTGTGTGTGCGTGCGCGCGTGTGTGTGTGTTACTAAAATAGGTGAAGTGTGTCAGGTGCCAATCAGGAGATTCAGTAATTCTTTTCCACTCAACATCACCTCTGGTCAAGAGGAGGGATTATCTCTTACCCCTTCATTTCTCTGCTTCCTCTCGCCACCTACTCTATTCCAACACACACCTCCTCCCTCCTCCTCTGCCCTCTCCTGCACCACTTATCTGATTCTCTCCTTCCCTCCCATCCCTTGAAATGTGCCACATCTAGCATTACAGAATCAATAAACCAATACTGCAGTACCTTTAAGACATTTGTATATTTACTGTAAATAAACAAGATAATCTCTGAGAGCTTCTACAGTCTTAACAGACCTCTGCAGGTTTTATTGTGGATCACGGGGTAAGATTTGGTGGAAAATCTGTTGAACTACTTTAGAGGAAGATAGCTTAATGGCATAAAGCAGGTAGAAGAATGTTTTTCCTTCCAATGGAGTGAATGGAGCAAAAGATCTAAGATTTTCTTAAAGAAAGAGAGATGTTTATAGAAAAGTGGCAGTAACATAGACACTCACTTGTGCATTTTTAACTATTTCAGGGTTTTTTTTGTAAAAATTGATTATTTCGTCTCAAATCACGTGGAAAACTCACTGACTGCAAATGTGAGAATTGAACCAAAAGGCCTTGAGACAGCGGAGCTCCAGAGAGCTATTGCTGCGGAGTGAGGACTGCTGTAATACCCGGCGAGAACTAAAACAAATAACCAGTATATTAAAGTTGAGAATAGCATCATCAGTGTAACACACTGAACAGAGGAGCCGTTTTCCTCCATTATCTGCAGTGGTGAAGCTTTAACTCTATAGATGTGGCAGGTTATTTTATTAATGCTGCTTAATATCCCTACATAAGGTTTATACATGGCCACCCGCATTTGCATTTCTGTCCTCTCTTCTGATTAATTTGTCTACATTGATGGAGGTGGTGATACTTTATAAATGATACTCAGCTGTATGCTACAAGATGCAAATTGCGGGTCTACAGGGAAGAATTAATAATTGGTTTTGGACAAAAGGGCTCGATGTCACTCATTTGGATGATGTTCTGCTATAATATAGGTTTGCACTTTTTTCTTAATGCATTACTTAAGGTGTCCTTTAATTTAACAGTTCAATGCTATGAAATTATTGTCTCCACATAATGCTCACCTTGCCCTGCTCCCTCTTTGAAATCTGACAAATCTGACAAATTCCAGGAGCTAAGCACTGACACATGAAACCCCACAATCATGCGCCGCTCATCTGTTCCTATTCAGTGTTCGATGTGATTGGCAGACGAAGGCTTTACTTATTCAAATGAGGGAACCAATCAAGACCCCTGCACCATGTCTGAGGGAATCCTGCACAATGAATGGAGATTTCCCAGATTAGAACACACTGCACCACGAAGTCAGTGTTAGCCAGACTATGGCAACTCCCACACTTTCACATTTCCTTCTCTCTCTCTCTCTCTCTCTCCCTCTCTCTCCTCACCTTTCTCTTGTTTAGTCACTGCATCCCTCATCTTGTCCTTTCTCCTGTTCTTTTTAAATAGTTTCTTCTTCCAACCATTCCTCCAACACTTTTCTGCAGATACTTACCTCATCCTCCTACCTCGGTTTTCCTCCTCCGCATGTCTTTTTACCATCTATAGCCTGGCTCTGTATCTTCCTTATCTAGACACCAACTGTTAATATTCTGTGAGGTCCCGCTAATTGCCAAGAATTCTTTTAACCCAGTAAGTTTGATTTTACAGGTTCTCCCTAACTGCCTAACCCTAACCCTAACTGCAATAACAATCAAACCTGTGAAAGCCATACCTTTTGGCAAATTGTTTCAAAGCAAGCAATTCAGTGATCAGTCTCTTCTTAAGTATTTTACTCACTACTTCATTCATCAACATCATTTTTCTGTTCACTCACTGCCCATCCTTACATTCATCCATCAGTTTACTTCTTCATACCTTATCAGCCATGATCATGGATGACCCTCCGTGAATGCCCAGGATTGGTATGAGCGTCTGCG
The DNA here is from genome assembly GCA_015106715.1 of Bujurquina vittata. Taxonomy (NCBI): domain Eukaryota; kingdom Metazoa; phylum Chordata; class Actinopteri; order Cichliformes; family Cichlidae; genus Bujurquina; species Bujurquina vittata. The sequence goes on from VUQK01041095.1 coordinate 10,891, forward strand.
AGGAAATAAAATCCAAAATCTGGGCAATGGCCTCTTGGTCAGTGCCATCGCCGAACACCACGCCGTGGATCTTGGTTCCAGACATCAGGTCGCACATGTGAGTGATGATGCTTTTTGGATCAGTCTCATTGACCAGCAGTGTGACCACGTTGACGTCAATGGGGTCTTCTTTGCTCCAGAGCGCTCGGATGTCCCGGTCTGAGATGTAGCGTGTGCGTCCAAGGATCACAGCAATGTTCAGGACTGGCACTTTATCTGAGCCACCAGTTCGCTGCTTTTGAGCTGCCACAGGATCGGCTATCATGGTCAACACCACCAAGAGAGCAAGGTAGAGCAGCACGCTATTACTGCTGCAGCTGCAGTTGCTGCTCCTTCTGCTCCTCCGCTTACTCCTTTTGCTGCTGAGGGACATACTGCCAAACCACTTCATCCCCTACAGGGACGGAAGATGAGGGGAAAAGAGACAGATGAAGACGGATCAAAGAATGAATGGGTTTGGAGAGAGAGAGGTGTGGAAGGATGATGGAGAGAAAAGCACAGATAAATTGTTAATGCACAGCTCTTAAAGCCCACACATTCAGGTAGTAACTTTCTTCTTCATTTCATTTCTCCTTAGCAACTTTGTTAAACAGGGACCTTGCAAGGTGGGAGATGGCCTTGTGAGGAAGTTGTGGAGGGGTGAGAGAAAAAGAAGATGACTAACAAGTCTAAACTTTATCGTCACGACTGCAAGAATCAGATGATTCAGGAGCAAGCTGTTCGGCACTCAGAAAAGGCAAAAATATATTTTTTAGCAGTGCAATAACCTAACATTTCCCGATCGGCAGCTTAGAGTTTAAAAGGAATTCTATGACAATAAGAGGCAAACTGTCAAATGGATACTTCCACTTATTCCATTTATTGCAGTGTTGTGCAGAACAGATGAGTAAAAATATGTTCATGCATATGAGTATAAGGGGATCATGTGGGTTCCATATTATTCAGTTTAACTTTATCTTCTATACAATATGAAATGGCAGCCAAAAGTACTCTTTGGCACATCAATATTATAGCTCGAGGACAAACGATGTGAGTGTTCCCGTTGTACAAACTTTTAGTTTAGTGCTGCTCAAACAATAATTGTAGTAAACATTATATCTGCTCAAAAAAAAAAATATCATTGCTGTTGTCTTAAAGTCAAATGGTCAAATGTTTTGTCATGGGCGCTAATCTGACCACATTGTTACTAGGCATTTTAGGCAATTTCTGGTGTAGAAAAGGACTACATTAAAGCCTTTTAGGAGTAATCTTTCATTTATGGCAACAAGAGGAACAGGCTACGATTCAACAACTACGTATCTACGCCCACCTTAATGGAAACTGCCCAACTTATTTAATGCTTACTTAAATTGTAGTGTAGTGGCTAACACGTGTGCCTTATACATGTAAGATCTCTGGCTAATTTATGAGAGGAGACAAACCCAACTAGTATACTCCTATCTTCGGTCCCGAGCCTGGATAAATGAGAAGGTTGTATCAAGATGGGCATCCAGTGTAAAATCTGTGCCAAATCAAGCATGTGGATCCATCCACTATAGCGGCCTCTAGGGAAATAAAGGAGCTGCCAAAAGTACCATGTGTTTACTTAGCTTTTTCTCAGAGTCCGTTCCAAATTTACTGACATCATTGCAAAGAAGACAATAGTGTTTCTGCAGTTTGTTAACTGCAAACCAGCCATCTATTTTTCTTCCATTTATCGAACCCAGCTACTGTTGGATGAGAGGCCAGGTACCCTAGACAGGTTGCCAGTCAATCACAGGGCCAGCAGTGATTGAGCGATGCTGAAATTCTGGTTTGTGATTTTTTTTACTTCTAGGCTGGAGTAATCATTAATTATCAGGGTGTTCCAAACTTTCTCTAAAAAGTCTGAGCCAAAATGCTGCAGAAAGAGAGAGCATATCGTTAGCCTAATAGCATAATGGCCTACGTCATATTTTGGCCAAAATTGAGATATCTATCTAATCTACACTGTTAGCAGAGTAGAATTAGGTAGGTATCTCAAAATATGACTTAGGCCATTATGCTATGAGGCTAAGAATATTTCTCCCATATTGGCTTCTCTTCATTGGCTCCTTGTTTAATCCAAAATCTAATTTAAAATCCTTCTCCACGCTTACAAGGTCTTGAATAATCAGGCCCCATCATGTTTTAATGATCTTATTACCCTAACAGAGCACTTCACCCTCAGAGTGCTGGCTTACTTGTGCTTTTTAAGGTTTCTAAAAGTAGAATGGGAGGCAGAGACTTGAGCTTAAACTGAACTGGGCACAGGACAAAGCTGGACTGAAAGACAGCACAAAATTGCTAATCACGGCAGCACAGGAACAAGCTCTATGCACGAGATCGATAGAGACTGGGGTCTACCACGCTATGCAAGACCCCAGGCGCAGGCTGTGCAGAGATGACCACGAGACAATCCAATATGAGCACCTAAATGTGAATTGAATTAAATTGAATTGAACATATACAGACATCGATGGCCACATTTATACCCATGGTCAATTTAGAATAACAAATAGACTTAAGAAGATTCTATCTGGACTGTGGAGGAACCCACACAGTCACTGGACTACATCTATATATATATATATATATATATATATATATATATATATATATATATATATATATATATATATATATATATATATATATATATATATATATATATATATATATATATATATATATACATGTAGTACAGTCACCAGTGCACTGAAAATATCTATAAAGGTTAAACAGTGTATGAAACTAACAGGTTCAACTGTCTTCAAAAGGCTTTCAATAAATGGCTCAAACATACTCAAGTTATATGGTAAGAAATCGCATACAAATCTTTTCTAAGCCATCAGGAAACTATGATGTGAATGAGTATTACAAATGATCCAGTGTTCAATGTGCTGACACAGCTGTCAGATACACGCAGAAAGAGATTAGTTTGTACCCCAGAGGTAAGTGTGAAGCAAATTACATAAAGGCTGGGAAAAAGCAGACTAATACAGAAGGATGAGCGCTGCAGATAGCACGGGATGCCAGACAGTGTTCTCTCCTTCATGCTTCGGACAGAGGGGCAAACGAGGGCTCCTCACTTAAAACAAATGTTTGTGTGTGTGCCTCAGCACGGATAACAGGTTAGAAGGTGATCACAGTTACTCGGCACCAATCAAACAGGAAAGCAAAGTGGCATTATCGTCTCACAGCAATAATAACCTTCATAACCCCTCCCCCTACGGAGAGCGCACTCATGGCCTCCTTGAAAAGCCAGTGCTCAGCGAGCATAAAACATCATCAGGCAATGTAGGCCTTATGACCAGGTGTGCTGAACAATAGAGCATGAGCAAACTCAGAAAGGCATGAAACATATGGTCACACAATGCATCCATGTGCATTGTTGACGATTTATGGATTCACTGTCAGGGCCTTACGTTTTTGCATCGGTGCAGAGACCACCGGTGCATAAGTGATTCACAAGAGCTGTTGTTTAGTGTGTTATTGTCAGAGGCAATACAGCGTCATGAGTTCATGAGAAACTTATTTTGTGAAAAACACTATTCCCATTAACGTTAATGACAAAATGCAGTAGCGCTGAGTAAAAACTAGCGAGCAATCAACACGGTGTCAACCTTTGCAAACCTTTTCATGGACAGACAGCAGAACAGCGATTCATGTTTCTTTGTCACATTTTGGAAAAGTTTGCCTGTCAGCTGCCGCTTCAGTTGCCTTTTCAGTCGCATTTGTTATAAACTTTTTTTTTTTTTATTGCATTTTAACTTCATTATGCATTTCACGGTGAGAAATGCAATCAAATGCTTTTTATTTTGTGGCTTTTATTTTTATGACTGTTCAACCCTGACTACTTGAAAAATATAGAAGGCTTGTTTTCCACCGTCTATTTCAAAGTATAATGATAGTTTCAGATTACTTTCTGTAGGCTAGGATTTGTCATACCTTGTGATTTTGTAATGAAATTGAGACTCCAAAGGAAGGCTCTAATGTGAGCTGAATAATGCATGTGGGCTCACTGTGTCATCCTGTGCTTTTAAAACAAGCAGAGGAGCACCCCCCACCCCCCATCGCCCAACTAAGCAGAAACACTGTGAGACCAACGGATGAATCATCCAAATCTCAGTCCATTCACTGCCGAGAGAGCGCTGACGCCTAATGGATTCCCAGTGTCTCTGTCAAGAAGTCGTCATATTCCCTTGCGAAAAAGCTGCAGGATTACATGGAGGCTTCTCCCGGCAGCTCCCGAAATAATTGAATTTTCTAGAACTGGCTTTTGTTTGAATTCAGGTACTAACTGCATCATACATACATTACTTTGACTGATCGGCTCTATCCTGCTTCACTTGGATGTATTTCAGCTGAGAGACACTATAACCACAAAGTCATTTTACTGTGAGCCGGTGCCAAACCAGCTACCAAAGCAAAGCCTAACTGACTGACTACTCAAACATCACTGCACCCAATTTGATCCCTCGAACAAAAACTTCCTTTTCATTTTGTTTGCATAACATTACCCCTGTGGCAGATAATATCACGGCATTTCTCAAGTGCACTTGAGTACTTCCTGCCATTTCAGCTAAAGGACTGCGTCCACAATTGTGCGACCATCTTGTCGTACATTTCACTGTTCAGTTTAACATTGTTCGGTGTGAGGTACGGAGGCCTTATGAAGCCCACACAGTCAGGAAAGTCTCCACAGAGGAGCTGACATACACATGCTCTGGAATCAAATACTACTGTCCTAGAAATGCTTCCATGTGCACCGTGCCATATACTGTACCATGTATATATAAATATATATAGTGAAACCAAGCAATTAGACTAGTTCATAAGATGCAGCATCCTCCATGAAAAATGATTTAGAGAAAGAGTGCCCATGCGCCTTTGCTGTGGGTAGACGCAGCGATGGGACTTGGCAAAAATCTGTTTCATAAGAAGGGTCAAAATGGCACCAATTTGGTGTAATATGGTATTTATAGAAACAGGCCAGTCCATGGATGAGTAGATTATCTTTCCGTTCCAATTGGTGGTGTGGAAATCTGACAAACAAAAGAGAGTTGTGGGTTTTTGTTTTTTTTTTGTTTTTTTGTTTTTTCTTTTTTCTTGTCACAACTCTGCAGCATTACAGGGATATTTTGGGAAGATGAGAATAGCAATAAAATCAGAGAAGGACAAAAAATAGAGGAAGTAAAAGCAGTAGAGACAGAAAAAAGTCGTTGAATAAAAGAGAAATACAGAACGAAAGTGAGAGAGAACGGACCCCCAGCCAAATCGCATTGGGCAGTTTGTCGTCACACAAAGGCTACTGTTTCTTGGCACCACAACCGCAAATGATGTTTGGCAGGCAAATCCACACTACTGGCTAGTATTCACACATGCACGCACACACTCACATGTAGACTCCTATTTTCTCCCAAATGCAAGGCACAAAACAGATACTCCCTGCTCATCCACATATTCATTTCAAATCTTCATTCCAGCTGATCCGTCAGTAAGAAAGTGGGTACTTTTATAGGTATCATTTCATTTCCTGTTCCACGCATTCAATCACCGAACACGCACCGCGCAGACACTTCAGCAATAAAATCTCTCTCGCTAAACCACGGCCGCAGTTCCCTAGTGTGTCACGGTCACACGGTCAGCATTTCCGATCCACACACAACTAGGTTTCACATGCATCAATAATTCAGCTGCATTGTCTTTACATAACGGTTAATATAATTGCATGTACCGCTGTGGTCACATTTGTTCTTTCTGCTGTCTTTAGCTTGTGTTAAAGTTAGATTAACATTTAATATGTATATGATTTATTTACAGAGCCACAGAGTGGTTGATACTGAGCGTAGTTGGTGGTTCTTACTATGCCACAGCCCAGGGGGGTGGGTGTGTGGGTATGTACGCACACTTGGTTTGTAAAGGACTGTCCCAAATATTGCATGCTTTTTATCCCATCCCACACTGGCTCATCCATGGCTTCATTCATCACCGCTGCTTTCTGCCATCTCAACCGTTTGCTACCAAACTGAACTGACTTGAGGCACTCTGCGTATTCTCAAAACTTACTCTCCATTCTTCGCTAGAGCCCGACCAATATATCGAGGGGGGTCAATATGTCAGCCATCGTTAGCTGTTTGCCGATATATCATTATCGGCATTTAAATAAATGAAAATGTAAAAAGAAGCGATGGGAGAAACATGCTTTGAATTGGTGTTGCACAGTTTGTCTACCAGAGTACTGATGCTGAGCCTGCCTGCTGGAATCAAATGAAATCAACTTATTTTTGTTACAGTGTAAGATCCTTTTAAGACTCATATTTGCTGTTGAAGCTGTTTTTAATGAGGACAAAGGTCTGTGTCTCTGCACCAGAATATAAAAATCCTACCTCCTCCCATCTTAATATTTTATCTACAGCTTATTTACTGGCTTTTCAATCTTAATAAACTATGGCTACATTGGAAATCTGCTCGCTGATGCCTGATACTCTAACACTGTGTGTTTTCCTGATCTCCCTTAAGTCCACCACTGAGCATAACCAAAGGCTTCTCTATTGTTTCTCTTCCTGCCCCCACTCCATAACTGTCACACTATGCCCAATTACACAAAGAATAATTCAACAATAACGTAATACCAAAATAATTCTGCTTTGTTTTCCCTTTTGTTAATCTTCCCACTCTCTGTCGTCACCCCCCCCCAACTTATTCCTATTATTTTTCAACTAATTTCATTCCCCAGATTCTCTATCCTTGTGTCCTTTTTTATTTCAAGAGATTCATTCTAAAATGAGATTCTGCCATTTGAAGAAAACAGACACCAAGAAAAGGAAACTGTATGAATACCAATGTGCTGCTGAAGTTATAGGTCTACTTTCCTTTGCATACGAACTAAGCATGTGAAAACAGACTGGATGGTATTTTTTCCAGTATAAGACTAATAAAGCTATTCTTCATTCGTCGTTTACCCGTGGGGTATATAAAACTAGACTAATTATTGTTATTATTATAATCATTGAGTTGGGTGGTGCTAGAGCCTATCTGTCACAGAGCAATAGAGTCACCCTGGACACACTGTCAGCCTGTCACAGGGCTACCACAGAGAGACAGACCACCTTTCACACTCCCATTCACACCTGTGGCCAATTCAGAATCACCAGTTAAACTAATAAGCATGTCTTTGTACTGTGGAGTACTTGGAGCGAACCCACACAGGCACAATGGATTTTACCTTCTCTCTTCTAGCAGTCAGTCATAAAGACGCCTCTGCTGAATGCACAAAGAGCATTACATTTACCATATGTAACGTTTTGTTTCCTTTTTTAAGAATTGTAAGAACTAATGATTAGTGTGAGTGCTAGATATCTTGGGTAAGTAGATGAGGGAAAAGATGCCACCTACAGAGATCAAGGACCAAGAAATGCCAAATCTGCATTTCCTCTTGTGGCCACTTGAAGATAGACATTCATTCCCCTTTGACTTCCATATTAAAATGGATAAATTCCACAGCTAAGGTGCAACAAATTTCTGAGAAGCTTGCTGACGTCGTGTGCCTTTTGTTGGGCAGGGTTCCTCCAAATTTGCTCGAGCACATATATATAATCCTCCATATTCGCCCTCACATTCCTCTTCTTTGTCACCTCATTGCTCTGTCCGTTTTTTCCCAGCCATTCGCTCATCCAGTCTCTCTCAGGCCCCAGCCATCTGCTCTGTGTGCCCTGACATGTGCATGAGCGCCCGTGAGAAGCCCAGTGGAAGTAATCGTCTGTTACCACTCAGGCTTCACCATGTTGTCTGCCCACTGCACATACCTCTTTAGCTCCCTGCAAACCCACTGTGTGTGTGAGAGAGAGAGAGAGGGAAAAAGAGAGCGAAAGAAAGGAAGACGTGAGATGGCTTGTGCTCTGTCTTTTAAGGGATGTGAACACATTTGCTCACTCTCTGTTTCTTTGTTCTCCATGCATGCACCTGATGCCCAATACACACCTATCCCCCCCCCACACACACACACACACACACGCACACACCACCCCCACCACACACACACCGGAAGATGACGCTGAATTCATACTAGTTTGTGGCACCTCACTTATTTCCAGCTCTTTTGGTGCTAATTGCATCAGTCACTTTCAGCTTTCTCCTAATGAGCATGCAGTAATCCCATGTTAGAAGACTCTCGCTTCTTCAATTGCAATTTCAATTTGCTGTGCAGGCATGACGAGTAAAGCATTTCCAGAAGACGGGTATTTGGATTTATAAGCAGGTTAATATGTTACTTGATCTTGCTTCGTGGCATCACAAAAAGATCTGAATCTTCTGAATCTTGTGGTGTTTCTGGCTTCGCTCAATAAGTAAGTAATCTTTTCTCCTAAACCATCCCTGAAGGCCAGAGTCAGAGGCGATTTCAGATGTTATTCATCCATGAAAAATACCGATGAATTTGAGGCACACTGACACTGCTGTGCGGGGAAAATCTGTTCTCTACTTGACTTGCAACCCTTTAAAGTTGTCAGAGGTATCCTCTAACTGAATCACTGTAATGCTGCCTTCTGCTAATTCTGTCTTCATCTATATGTAAATAAAAGCCCATTAAAGATCAATCACAGCTATCTCCCACTCTCCCTCACACACACACACACACACAGAAAATCTCACTCTCCCAGTCTTTTATCTTCTCACACTCCCCATTTCTTCTGGCTGCCTTCTCTCGTGTGTCTTCTGTGGCTCCTGTTTGGCATGCAACAATACTCTGAAGCTGTTTGCACGCATACAAGCAAGCCAGCGTTTTCGCTCCTGCATGAATGTAGGGCATAAGAGGGAAAATCCTTCATACGTGCACTGTAAGGCCTGAATCTACCTGGATGGAAGTAGTGGTTTAATACGTGTGATGCTTTTGATGTCATAAAAATGGATTGCCCTTCCGTGGGCAGCAGCTGACGCCTTTACGTCCACGAAGAGAGGGAGAGAGACAGAGCCTTTCCGTGATGGAAGAACTGCGCTTCAACAACGTGACTTGGGGGACAGGAGAGAGAGCGAGAGCGCACTGGGGGTGGGTGGGTGGGGGGGGGCGAATAGATGTAAATTCATTTGGAGCTCCCCGTTAGGTTCAGTGAAGCCAATACAAGTGCGACCCCTACTGGTACAACGTGGGCCCGAGTCCTCCACTCTTGGCCAAGACGCTCTTACACAGTGAAAGGTTTATTTATTTATTTAGGGTAAATCCCGTATTGGCTTTATGTCACAATTTAACTGTGGAACAGACGCGATATTTATACCCAAGATCGAATTACAACTTTAAAACAAATTCAGCGGCATGTTCTTACAGATTGATGCAACACCGACTGTTCATCCTGATATGGGATGGAGAGGAGCTGGAAGTTGTGCCAACCATTGGGCTGACCAAACCCCCGCAACGTGTTGTCCAACCTCTGAATAAAATTGCTGCGAAAAAAAAAACACTTATCCTTCATTTGATTTTTAATCTTTTCTTTTTCGGGTAACGCATGCTTTGGTTCGCTGGATTTGTCGTTACACTTTGATAAACTGGAGGAGATGGATGCACGAGCATGAGTCCAAGGAGCAGATTTTTTTGTCATATGTATATATTTTAGCCAAGCTGTCAGATTATAAGGCTAGGTGTGTACACGGATTTAAGTAAAAGGAGTGTGCTCTATGCGCTTTGAAGCTGCCTGCGCTCCGCTCACTGCGCCAGTATAAATGAATAGGTAATTATAGCACTTGACGTGAGAGCTTGGAGTGCAGAGTTTGTTTTACGCTTGCATACTGACTGCATTTAATCGTTTTAATCCAAGTTGATCTTGTTTTGGAGCGTCGTGCTCTCTGTGGTGTGGTGCCGCACTTTGGATAAGGAATGCTTGTGGGCAAAAGGCGCCACGGCACTCGCTGATCAAGGGAGAAACGGGGGTGGGGGGGAGAGAGAGCGAGACGGTTTATGATCACCAAAACCCACAGGCGGAGAGCAATAACAGATACGGCAAAGTACTTACAGCATCTCCCTTCCACAGAGCTCCAAAACAGTGGTGTGAGATGACATTGCAACAGTCCCCTCTTTCCTCCGAGAAACCATGCAGCCACTGACGGTCTCACAAACACTGCACAACAGGAGAGAGAAGAAGAAAAATCACCGAATCTCTGGCAATGAATTATTCCCACCGAGTCCAAAAAAAAAAGGAAAGAAAAAGAAAAAAACTGAATGAAATCCCCCGTTTAGCACTTCACAAGCGCGCCGCTGCGAACAAAATCATTGTAATCCAATCTTCATTGTGTGTGCGCGTATACTGCTGATTCTCCACTGCAATCTCCGCTGGCCCCGCGCATTGTGGGGGCTCAACCTGCCTCGGTATGGTTAGAGCTCCCTGTACCCCGTTATTCCTGTCCCGGGAGGAGAGGAGCGCAGAGGAGGAAGGATGCAGCCGCCGGACGCGCACATAGACGCACATGCACATTGACTAGTACAGTAGAGGCTCCGGCAGCCCGCAAACCGCGCATGGGACCCTCTCCCAACGTTTCTTGTCGTTCATGTGTACGCGCGTGCGCGCGTGTGTGTGTGTCAGAGAGAGCGTTTTGTCAGTGTGTGTGCCTGCGCGCTTCTGCAGAGGCAGGGGCAGCTGGATAGATGGACGGACTGGCGGTCCGTCGGTCTGTCGCTCGCCCTCTCTCTCCCCTGCTCTCTGCGCTAAAGCTCCATCAGCCAACAGAGTTGGGCTCTCACAAATGAGCGAGACAGCGAATTTACCATTTCCCCATTTCAATTCTTATTTTTGTCAAGAGTAATCTTCTCTTTGACAGCATCTCGCCCCTCCAGTCACGTCTTTGGGGATTTTTTTTTATAGAAACAGTCCATCCGGAAAACTAGAGCACAGCAGTGCAGATAAATAGTCCTACAGTGCAATGGAAAAATATTATGTTTATAATGTAATGCAGTTGGCGCATGAATGTCAGTTGGTTCGCTGCTGTGGAGAAATTAAAAATGTTGACACGTGTACGTCACATGTACGTCAAGTAAGAAGTATTGTTGTAAAACAGGCTGCATTTATTTATTTATTGGTGCAGATACCGGAAAAAAAGGCTTGCCCTGAAATCTTCAGTGAATTGTTTTTGCTGTAACACTGGGACTAACCTACCTGCGGATTCCCACCAAAGTTTTCTGTGTTGCTGCCTATTGAAATTCTGGCTCATTGCTGACGTTAGAGCCCATCCACTGGTTTACTGTTACAACCGAAGTAAGCAGGACAGCATCTCCGAACACGGAGCTGGAAGCAGATGAGTTACAGCAGCAGAAGACCACACTAGTTGCCACTCTTGTCGGCTACAAACTGGAGACTGAGGCTGTAATTTGCACGGGCACAACAAAATTGCGGCGATTGGAAAAAAGGTTGCCTCGTCTGATGAGTTTCGATTTCTGCTGCGACATTCAGATGGTAGGGTCAGAATTTGGCATAAGCAACACGAAAGCATGGATCCATCCTGCCTTCTATCAACAGTTCAGGCTGCTGGTGGTGTAATGGTGTGGGAAATCTTTTGGGGTTTTTTTTGGCACACTTTGCGCCCCTTAAGTACCAACCAAGCATCAGTACAAAGCCTACCTGCGTACTGGTGCTGACCATGACCATCCCTTTATGACCACAGTGTAACCATCTTCCGATAACACCATGTCACAAAGCTCAGATCATCTCTAACCGGTTTACAGTCACCAGTCACGGATGAGGAGCTGAGAAACATGCAGCAACTGTGTGATGCTATCATGCCAATATGTACCAACATCTCTGAGGAATGTTTCCAGCATTTTGTTGAATCTGTGCCCATGAAGAACTAATGCAATTCTGAAGGCAAAAGGGGGTCCGACCCAGTACTAGCAAGATGTGCTTAATAAAGTGTTTGGTGAATGTAGTTGGATTATGAGCGCTTAATAATAGCTATAATTTTATTACAACTAGGTTTACAGCAAAGGCAAAATCCCAATGAGTGAAAGCAATTCGGAGCACTCAGAGGCTTCAGATCAAATTATGCAGGAACAACCAGCGATGGCCTCTTATTAAAATATCACAGGGTTTTTAACACTCACCACAAAGTAAATGCTATCAGCTACAACAAACACAAGACATCAAGTTCAAATTGCACAGGTGTGTGTGTGTGTGTGCATCTGCATGCGTGTGTGTGTGTGTGGGGGGGGCAGTGCAAGTCTGTGTAAGCATAATTTGGATTTCCTCAGTTTTTCAAATGGACCATGTGAACATATTTTTGTACAACATATTTTCTAGCACTGAGCTCAAAATACTGAGGCAGTGATGTATCTCACATTGGTAAACGGAGGAGAGAGTGAGAGGCATGCAAAGTCCAAAGCAAACAGCTTCACAGTGAGTGGAAAACATGCTCAAAGCTCTGATAAAAACACAGGTTGGTTCAGGATAAAACCCCTGTTGCGCATACATTATTAAAACAGTTTTTCTTCCCTCCAGTCGAGTTCCAGAGACTTGGAGAATCAGCGCGAAGGTACATTTAAGCTGCTGGCAGCACGTTATAGTTTCTCACCCATCGGTATATTCCCTCGCTGCAGGAACAAAAATAACAACAATTTTTGTAGCATGACCTTCTATTTATTATCGACTATATCACATCTTTGAAGTGTGCTACTCTGCCTCATCAGATAATCAACTTTATCCACTTTCAGCATTGATTTGACACATAAATGGAGATCCAATAGCCCACATCTGACAAGTGACCTGTTTGTAATTTACAGTTATTCGCTGGAGGCGACATGATGCAGATTTTGTCAGTCAGATGGAGCGTAGAATATATAAGGACACGTGGATTACTGTGGTTTCATGGGAAAAGATGCCAGTTCAGAGTTTTTAAAAAGCTTTTTTGTAACTGTGCATTGAGTGAATTGAGGTGCTACTTTAGTTTGCTATTTATTTATTTTTATTTATACTGACATGACAAAGTTTGGCTTATAAAATTTTAAAGGGGACCTAGTACTTTCTAATTCTGTTTAAATGAATTCACTTTATTTGCTTCAATCCTCTTTATCTTCAGCAAAATGCCAGAGTGCACAACCTCGCTGCATCTATTTGATAAAGATCACAGGTCAAAAAAAAAGAAGCCCTTAAAACTCAGTTAAGCCCCTCATAAGTGTCGCTGGACATGCTGATGTTTGCGCCTTACATGAATCTGCTTTACCAGTTGGACTGTGTAACACTGCTGCACGCTGCTCCTGTGCCAATCAGTAACCATGGTCCACTGAAGCCAGAAGCACAATGTCAGATGGCACTGCGATGCCTTCATATTGGATCATTTCCAGACAGTCTGGCTGCACCTTCTTGTACTTGAATATCATAGTTAGGAATCGGAGGCAGGCGCGTCCTGATAGGAGTCCAGTTGTAAGGTTGACTAAATGCCAAAAATGCTAATTTAGCTTTCATAATTTCTGTAGCAAAGTCCCTCGGGATTGCGCGGGGAACATCGTCGCAAGCTTTGGAGAAAATTCACAAAAAAAAGAGAGGGCTGACAAATTTCCATGCATGCATTATTTATCAAAATTATGCTCTATCTTAGGAACGTAGCTCGAGGTTGATTTCGTAAAGGTCCCTCTACCCTTGGTAGCAGAAAGTGTTACATATACAGACTATGTTGTAAGTGCTTGCAGGATGTTTAAATAGCTTCTCTGAGGCTCTTTATCCTCACACCTTTCTGATGTTGGATTGGGGATTTTGGAGGTTGTTTAATCATTTCTGTGACTTGCAGAAAGCAACAATCTGGCATTCCGGCACTCACTCACACCTTTATTTCCCAGCTGCTAGTAAAACGCTAGTAACATGAACAAAATGTTATCCAGATTTTTAAACTACATCATGAACTTTTAGTCCTAACCATCAAAAATCATTAGCAGAGAACGTCTGACATGCACTTTAGTGGTGAATGACCAATGTTGGGAGATCAGGAAGTGTTCAGTGGGCGGGACTGAAGGTGTCTGACTGTGTTTGAGTGTCTATGTGTGTGATGGCTTGGGGATACCAATGGTGGCAGACATGCTGTCCTGCCATGTGTGAGGGAGGGTGCCTGTCTCTGCCTGTGTGTGTGTGTGTGTGTGAGTGACACGCTGAGGGAGGGAGAGGAGGGGTGTTACCAGGTCACCAAACAGCTGTCTGGGAGACAGAACAGCCTCGAGGGGTGTACAACACGCATTTGCACGCGCACACACACAAAGATGGTAACACAACCACAAACAGGAGGCAGACACACAGGGAAACAGACACTACAGTATCTTTCAAACACACACACACACACACTCTCTCTCTCTCTCTCTCTCTTTCTCTCACACACACACACTCACACACCGCTGCAACAAAACATACTGTATAGAGATCAATTAGTCTCCCGTATGGTTCTTCATCGTTTTATTGAGAGTAATAATTTATCGGATCCACTGGTTTTCTAGATGCAGTCGTCTGATAATAAAAAACAATTTTTCATTTCTCTATAACCCCCAACACACACACACACACACACACACACACACAGAGATCTATAAAATTACAACACACAGACATACACGCGTAAATGTGCACACCCACAATGTGCACATTTATCGGTCCCAAATAAAATTATTGTCCCTGCTCTATCCTTCAGTTCTTCTGTTCTCTCCCTGTGTTTTCCATTCCTTGCCATTTGTGTTAGTCTGAGTTTCATGTTTCTCTACCTGTTTCTCCCTGTTTTCTTTTGAAGGTTTGCTTCCCTCACATGTTGTGTTTTTATTTGCTTGACTGACTTCACTTGCTCCTTCCACCCTGTACCCATCCCAGTGTCTTTAACATTGCACTTCTGTCAGACGGTGCTTGTGAACGTGCAGATGCGTACATGGTGCACTGTGGTTGTTGTTGCCTTGACACATCGGCTGCAGAAATATGGACCACTGAGAAAAAAGGTCCTCTTTTAAAGAGTGAGTGTTGGAAGTGGATTATATCACAAGTCACAAGTTTGTAAGCCAGGGCTATTTGAGAGAATCACGCTGGACTGGTCACCAGTCAATCACGGGGTAACACAAAGAGCGAGACAAGCACACTCGCTCTGCAGCTAAGGCCAATTTGGAGTATGTAATTAATCTGTGGGAAGAAAAGGGGAGCACCCAAAGAAAACACAGGCAAGCATAGAAAGAGTGTGGACACAGAAATGATGATTTTTGGCGATTAAAGAGAAAAAAAGAGTGAGCAGCACACATTTACAGAATTCATTAGAAGACAGGGAAGTACTTGAAAAAAGCATAGGAAAAAAAAATTGGGAATTGATTTTTACCTTTTAGGAAAGACAGAAACAGAAAACTAACTTTTGATTGGGATACAACATTTGGCCCTTTTCTGTTTTCTTTTGTTTTTTGTTGTTTTAACAACAGCTGCACGTTCATTACTGTCTCATCACAATAATTCACTTCCCTTTGAAAAACCTATTCCGCTAATAAGCAAACAACAAGTTGTCATATAAATGAATGATGGCACATTAAAAAAGCCAAAACGAAGGAGACGGTTGGCGAGGCTTTCACATTTTGAGACATTAAAAACTTAATGTCCTCCTGAAATGATATGCAGACTTTAGAAATGAACTTCTAAAATTGAGTCTGAAAACAATAATTTGCAGCCACTTGGAGTTTGTTAGGAATCTCATTGTCATGCACTTGCTGGAGTGAGACAACTATTATTCCTATTTTGTGTGGCAGTCAGTAATACAAGACTTTCAGGTACTCAGCAGCAGCAACCTACACCATTTCCTCAGCATTTCCTGACAAAGTACCTTTAAGCCTCATTAGCCACCAATGGGATAATGTGATGAGAACAGAAATGATTCCACTTTCCTGAGCAGCATGACTTCATCCTTAATTGTTACCTTTCCACTGGTTGCATTGTGAAATACCACAAATCGTGCCTCTTTTCTTTCATCCCCGCATTGAACTATGAACATGTGGAGCCTCTCCTTGCCATCGAGGCCAGTGGTTTGTTGAATTTTTTTTTTAATCAAATTAGAATTTCTTGCCATGAGAAGAGAGTCAACCATTATGTTGCTATAGCTTATGTTGAGCTCTTAGCCTTATTAAGAAAAAAAACTGCAGTGTAACATTAGCAGTCTAAATACGAGTGAGACCGGGTCTTCCTAATGCATAAATTATGTTTATGCAGCATATGCAGAGGGAAAGGATAAACCACAAGAAAAAGAGATTGTCACACCTCTTACTGCATGGATAGCCATCCATTAAGCTTATCCTGTCAGAGAGTGTACTTATCCTATATAACTGTTGTCTATATTTGACATTCCTTCCAGATAAAGTGACTTCTGCTCTTGCCAACCTCTACATCGCTTACTGGTACACAATGATAGAGTATAGTGATATTACGACAGAGCTCTCATCCCTTTATAAAGGAGGGTCTCTGTGAATCATCAAGTTTACAATAAGAAGCACTACTCCTAAAATTCTATCAAAATAGTCATAAAAACACATTTTCAATCAGTTATGGTTTCAAAAACAAAAAAACCCTGAGGTGCCAATCTCATCAGCGAGCAGTGTGAGTCCAGTTTAATTTCAGCTCAGTGTGAGAGGTGAGATGGAACTGCTGTTTTGTTGCTCTGCTTTCTGTTTCACCATGTTTGGGTCTCGTCTGCTCTGCGTGTCTCATGGTGAATCAAACACACATGAAGCAGAGGAGAGAAAGGGAACGTTGCCTTAAGAATGATTAGTATAACAGAAGCTTCACAAGTGTTAATGTCTAACTGCTTTATTTGTGATGACAGTTTTAGTTTTTAACAGGTAGCACCTGCACATTTACTGATGTGCTCCAGGCGCTGTGGAGGGGCCTCTTGCACGACCCATTGCAACAGCGCCCTCTTTGTGTTCGGGAGCAGTCCTGTAAGTGAGGAGAGGCTTTCCTCTCCTTAAGAAAACACAAACTTGTGCAGTGTGGACTGGTGTCCTCTCCCTCTGCATAGCAAAATAACTGAGTGAGTGGAACTCACAGATACAGAGGTGCAGTTAGGTGGGGCAGGGATTTGCATATTCATAGAGCTGCACAAACTAAATGAGGCAAAGTTGTAGAAGTACATCTAAGCACTTTTAGGGCTTAACACTGACCTATGAATCCTTCATGCATAAAAAAAGCACCTGACTCAAAGAATGAACTAGTGTTGCATCCACACATAACAGACCACTTAGCAAAGAAGCTATTTAAAATTGCATCTACAGGCAGTTTGTCACTAGCAGCCTCTCGCAAAATCACAACATTTCTTCCCATTTCTTTAGTTGAATCTATGAAAAATACCAAAGATAACTCAGTTTGACAGACAAAAAAGTAGCAGAGAACTATTAGGTAAAAACTTGGCATCTCTCTGCATGCTGTGTGTCCTTATAAGATTTGAGGAAACTGGATAAGTGGACAGGGGAAAAAAAGAAGTAGAAGGCCTAAAAAACTATCTACAACAATGAACAGCATCTGAACGTTACATCTTTAAAAAATAAGAATGCATCCAGCAAAGACCTGACAATGGACCTGGGAGATGCATCTGAATCTTGAGTTTATCCATCTGCTGTTCACTGAAGCCTCATCAGAACGGGTCTCAGCTGAAGGGCGGCTATCAAGAAGCCAATCGTAAGGAAGAGAAACAGGGAGAAAAGGCTGAGATATGCCACATTATGCAAGAGAGTTCAGCCTGTGTTGGTCACACCAAATATTGAATTCATAGAACTGCACAAACTCTTTTTATTTTTGCCTTACATACATGTTTCAGAACCCCCCAAAACTCTTGAGGGGTGGCTCAGGAGTTTTGCACAGCATCATACATTCAGTATACTAATAATCAATGGAATACATGAATGCAGACCATATAGTGATGAAACAAGAACCAGACCGTAGAGAATGAGAAAAAATATTACTCAGCCCCAAGATGGACTATGAGTGTAACTGACGAGGCGTGTTAATGTTGAGTAACATTTGTAAAATGCTGGACTCACACAGATGGAAAAAAGAGACATAATCATTTAATCATGATCACGATGAAACAACTGCAGTGACCATAACCGTGATTTCCCAGGGGAGCATTAAGCCAAGTGTTCTTCTAGTAAGTGGCTTCTTGCTTCTCCCTCTTTTTAATGTTTAATGTTATTCTGAAATTGGTCGTGTGGGTCTGATGGAATTCACTGCATTTGAATCTTGGCAGTAGGCTGGGATTAAACACAGTTAGGTCCATATATTATTGGACACAACTTTCATTTTACCTTGGTACCAAAGTGTATTCAAGTTTTACCATGGGATTAGAGAGGAGACCTGCAACTTTTTATTAAAGTGGCTGAACAAATATATTGCGTTAATCTTTGAAGAATTGCAAACAATTTTTGTAGTTGTGTATTTTTAAAATAATATGATAAACAATACTGTTTTAAAAAGCCAGGAGAGCGCCTGTAAAACACAGTGCAGGTGGTGTGATGCTTGGGCATGCGTGGCTGAGAATGGGACTGAAGACAGAAGCAGCCAGGTAACTTCTAAAGGGAAAATTGTTCTTAGTGCTCTAATTTAGCCAAAGGCTGCAAAACTCTAATCAGTGGTTGAGTAAATAACCAGATCAAGCACATTTCACTTGCTGAAGACAAAACTAAACGCAGAAAGACACAAGAACAAACACCTGAAGACAGCTTCAGGTAAAAAAGGCGTGATGAGCGAAATTTAATATAGTCATTGCCTGCAAAGTATTCTTGACAAATTGATATTTTATTTATGTTCTATCAGTTCAGTTCAGTTTTAGTTATATAGTGACAAATCACAACAAACAGTTGCCTCAAGTTACATTTGAGTGCCTGAGGCTGGGGGCGTGTTTCTGTTCAGCCTGCCACATTAAAGCTGAGAGGCTGCACCTTAAGTCCATAGTCATCAATTAACTTTAAACTGAATATATTTTGATAAACAGTTAAATGAACTTATTTTTTTCAGTGCCCAACAATAGAGGGATCTAACTGTGTAATTTTCGTGTTTGATGTGTCAGCAAAGACTTGTTGGAGCAGAAATGATCTTCCCGAGCCTCAGAGCCTGCATAGTAATTTGATGATTAAGCTGTTGTTCACAGTGATTTATGATGTCTTTTACTTCAAAGCACAAGAGCCTTACAAAAATGTGGAGTTGAGACTATTGTTCAGTTTAGTTCAGTGGAAGTCAGCTTTAATTACATACAACCAATTTATAACAAAAGTCGCCTCAAGGCACTTTGTACTGTAAGGAAAAAAACCCACAATATTAAAAAGAAACCCCAACAATCAGATGACCCCCTATGAGCAAACACTTGGCGACAGCGGGGAGGAAAAACTCAATTTTAACAGGAAGAAACCTCCAGCAGAACCAGGCTGAGGGAGGGGCGGCCATCTGCCGTGACTGGTTGGGGATGAGGGGAGAGAGAAAGCTGAAGGCTCTGCCTCCCATTCGATTTCTGGAAACTCTGGGAATCACAAGTAAGCCAGCAGTCTGTTAGAATAATAAGGTACTATGAGGACTTTCCTCCTGTGTATTTTGTAAAAAAGAAGAAGGATTTTAAATTCATGTTTTGTGTCGTGGAGAAGATTTAGAGTTTAAGCATAAATGTACTGTACTTTTGCGACAGTGGTGCTAAATTCAGTGTGATAAGTTGAACTGGTGGTACTAGAGTGAAGCAGAATGAAACACAGCAGTTCATCAATTTTCCATAAAAAAAAAATGTCTATTCTGATTATGCATGAGCTGCAAAGTAAATTTAATGTGACTGATGTAGAGTAGAAAGACATTCATGCTAAGGTTTGCAGCACAATGCAGCTGTCCTTTTCATCGCATCCCATATTATATATTATATATATATATATATAGTTCAACTGGATGTCAGAGGTCATCAGATCAGGAGGTACACATCAACACATCTCTAATCACTATCTTGCTCAAGGAAACTTCAGCGAGTTTCTTACTGAAGCTGGATTCAAACCCGGCTGAGCTAACCGCATCCCGGCTGCCACACTTCTTTTGCACATACATTACTGCTGTCTCGACAGACAGAACTGTCATCTCACCACCTGACAGATCTGCTTCACACTGAACATGAGCAGGTGCTGAAGGGGGGAACTTTTTGAAGAGCGGTATGGCCACGCTTCTTTTTGCTGAACATCCAAATGTAGATATCCAATTAAGAGCATACAGTGGCTGTTTCAAAGATAGAAACCTGGCCGGCTGACAGCAGACTGGTGCCAGGTGACTGACTTGTTTGAAGAGCAGGTAAGTGCAGGGACATATAGAGACAGATGCCAGTCTATCTGCAAGGCTGCCGTTTTAAACGTGCTTCAAAGAAGAGCTAAAGCCCAAAAGAGATGCTCCTTTAATGGTCGCAGGCAAAGCGAGTCTTTGAATGAAGCTTAAACTGGTTAATTTCAGTGGTGGGGATGCAGAGCTGCATCCAAACCCAGAATCAGGCTGTTAACACATCAAAAGGCAGAGCTGGCTGAAATGAACAAAAAAGCCCGAGATTGATTTTATTGCAAACAGGCAGTAAATTAAAATGGAGTCTTCAGCATTAAATCCATTACCACACAATGGTTTAAATAAATAATCAAAATAAATATAACTGGCACTCTAAAAGACGAGCTGTTAGCAGGCACTGCTGTTTGTGTCTGAGAAGGAGGGATGGGAGGCTTTTGATTTTTTTTTTTATTATTTTCCTGTGAATCTGTCATCCTGACCTTTACTTCTTACAAGAACATATTACAACTGACACTGCTTCACTAACAAACACACACACACACACACACACGGTGATATGTGCACACACTCTTGCAGCTCCAGAGGTTGCCCCTCGCATTTTTCTCACTGACGGTTCGTGTTCTGCAGCACCATCCAGTGGTATCTTGAAGGAATCCGAAGGCAAAATGTTGCAGCAAAACTATGTGAGAGGAATGCGTAAATATATCAGGTTGCCAAATCTCTCCCGAATCAGGGCATTTGAGTTTAAATTAGCATTAAAATGCTGACAGTTTGAATGCATCTTGCAGTAGTTTTTGATCCACATAATGCACTCTGGGTGCAGATGCAGTGTTTTGGTGCAGATGTCCAAGTCCACAGAAGGCAAAGCGCTCCGGCGCTTAAATATTCTAACCATGCCCCAGTGTGCTCATTTGCACTTCTGTTTGTCTCATAATAAGGACAGCTGAAAACCCTCTGTTACTGTCATGCATCATAAACAATGATTCATTGGTATTTATCCTGTTTCTGGGTCGCGGGGGGGCTGGCTGGACCCTATCCCGGCTGACATAGGGCAGGGTACACCCTGGACACAGAGAACCATCCACCCTCACTTAGCCAGTTAACTAAGTGCATCTCTTTGGACTGTGGGAGGAAAACGCACGCAGACACGGGGAGAACACGCAAACTCCCCACAGAGAGAGAGGCTTTACTGTTTTGACTCATCGTTTGGTAAGAGTCTCAGAGTCCTCATTTGACAATCAAACAGCGCCACCCAGTGGTTGTGAGACTTCACTACTGGGGGATGCAGACCATAGAACTCACAATGTCACTTCCGGATTCTATTTATAATCTGTGGAATAGTGATAAATTGAACTTCCTGCACAGCGTCCACGTTGTGTAGTGTAGCACATGTTTAATATGTGATGACAGATGAATTTGCCTTGGTTGGAGTGCACGTGTAAAGATATTGTTAAAAATTAAAAGACTGTGGAACCTAAAAAATGAGTGTGTCATTACAGGTGATGTTCTGAACTGTTTGTAAACATAAACTTTGTTGCAGTTGTAATAGGAAGAAATTGCTTTTTTTTATACACCACTAGACATTATTATTACAACTTTTTACCAAATATCTGTACTATTTTGATTTTTGACCTTCATAAATACACTATATTACCAACAATATGAACTTGAGTAGCATCCTATTCTTAAACAGTAGGGTTCAATATGATGTCGGCCCACCCTTTGCAGCTAGAACAGCTTCAACCCCACACCATAATCCCCCCTCCACCAAACTTTACACTTGGCACAATGCATTCCATGACGCTCTCAGATTAGCTGTTTTTCAGCTAATCTGAAGGCCACATGAAGTTTGGAGGTTTGTAGCAATTGACTCTGCAGGAAATTGGTGACCTCTGTGCACTATGCACTTCAGCATCCACTGACCCCACTCTGTGATTTTACATGGCTTACCACTTCTTGACTGAGTTGTTCCCAATGCTTCTACCTTGTTATAATACCGCTAACAGTTGACTGTGGAATATTTAGTTGTGGGGAAATTTCTCAGCTGGACTTGTTGCACAGGTATCATCCTATAACGGTACCACGCTGGACTTCACTGAGCTCCTGAGAGCGACCCATTCTTTCACTGATGTTTGTGGAAGCAGTCCTGCCAGCCTAGCTGCTTGATTTACACCTGTGGTCACGGAAGTGATTGGAACACCTGAATTCAATGATTTAGATTGGTGAGTGAATACTTTTGGTAATATAGTGTGTGTCTTAAAGGATACTTTTTCAAAAAAATTAAAAAAAATGAAAGTCATCATAAATCACATAAATTAAGAGCAAATTGTCTTTTTCTGCAACATTTTAACTCTTCTCAGCCATCAGACCTATTCGATATTTTGTGTCTTGCTGAACATTACATCACAATCTTAAAGAAATTGAATTTAATGTTTAATAAATTCCGTTTAAGAGACTATATCTAACACTAACATTAACCTTTACAGTACTGTAAGTCTTGAGCCACCCCTTGCTTCCTTATATTTTGCTAATAAAATGGAAAATGTGTGCAGCGATTGATTGAAACGTGCAAACATGCACAAAAATGCAGTATTATAAACAAAAACAGAGTTTGTACAGTATTAACAGGCTTTAAAGACAACAATTGGTATGACCTTTATTCCTCAGCATAGTCTGAACTCTTGCAGCTTTCATTTCTTTTCTTCAGGAATTGTGTTGCAAGCTTCTTAGAGGATGTCCAAAGATCTTCTTTGCATGTTGGCTGCCTTTTGGTTCATTCACAGACAAAAGGTAATGTCTTCTGAACTGTGTATCAGATCCAGATGTAAATACCTTGAAATAAAAGCTCATTGATCTTTTGTCTCATGTTCATCTTTTAATGTCAAGCTCAAATGTTTTCAGTCTAGAGAAAAAAAACGACGGGATTGGCCTCACAGTTCCAATACTTGGACAGGAGTGTATGCTTTTTCTACATTGTCAGTGTGTTTGTGATTATCGTAAAGCTGGGAAATAAATTCACAGCCAATCAGATGTTTTCTGGATCCTCTGCTGTGTTTTACAGATGGCTGCACACTCACTACCTCTCTCCTGACCTCCTTAAAACATACTGACGGTGATGTGAACTAAAACTTTCACATTTGGATTCCCAACTCCGTCAGACCTGTTACCACTGATTTTCAGTCCAGTTCGTGTGCAGTTTGGCATACCTCAGCCTTTTCTCCCTGTTTCCCTTCCTTAAGAACAGCTTAACAAAAAAAGAAAAGAGCAACCAAAAACAAAAAACATTCCTCTGAAAATTAAACTTTGGAAGCTCAAGATCACTTATAAACTCATAAGGAAGTCTGGCTCCTTCTAAGCAAAATACAAAGAAATAAGGGGGGGGGGGGGGGGGGGGGAGGACAAAGAGAAAAAAACATA
>VUQK01041097.1:0-17271 GCA_015106715.1 Bujurquina vittata
CAATATTTTGTGTTTTCTTTTTAACCAAAAAGTTACAGGAACTGGCTTATACATCTCAAATATCTTACCTGATTTGATTTTTCTGATCTCGTTCAATTAAATCATTTAGTGCAGCTCTGGACCAATCCCACTGCTGCTGCTATTTTTGTTTGTGCTGCAGAAATCCCATTATGACCACAATTAAAATAAGCCGAGCAGTTTTCAGTAACCAAGAACATGACTGGTTCTGTTGTTTTTTGAGGGTGGGGGGGTACATTTGTCACCCAGGCTGAGACTGTTAACAGAGTTCCACTAACAACCTGAGACATCCGAGAAGGAACATTCAGTAGAAACAACCTGAAGTGCTGAGAGTCACATTATGTTAAGAAATCGCTGTTTTGACTCACTGAACGAGATCCAGTGCATTTCACAGAGGCACAAGTGCAAAAGTGCAAATGGAGAGAACAGGACTTCCTCCAAGGGATCTAAAAATAGCAGCAGCACTGAAAACAATCCGGAGGTGCAGGAAAAAAAAAAGGTCTTGGACTAGAAAATTGCCAAAATTTAAATGCTCTTGTATGTTTTGATCACATCTCGTACCAATGAATTTGTTGTTTTCTTGTTTCCAAGAATGATGATGTATCAATTCTAGAGCATATTACTGCACAACTGACATAAAGTGGGAAAGGCTATTTGCTAATTTCTGTGCTAAAAATGGGATATTTAAAATGTCTATGGTTTGTCAGGATGCACATTTTCTGCAAATTTCTAATTTTTCATTTAGTTTTTTTTCATGCTTCTGTTTCTTATTTACAGTCTTTAAAAAAAACAAAAGCTGTCAGTTCTTAAGTTTTACATATCATTACATAATAAACAGTTTCTAGTCTCTATCAGGTTTTATATTTAGGCAAATACAACGTGATATGAGCAACAACACGTGATGCATCACACCCAAGACGTACATGTACTGCACCATTTCACTATTTAACAAAAAAACAAACAAACACACCAAAATGCAGAAGCAGTGTGTGAAAAAACTAAATATACCCAAAAAATTCATCAGCTTGTAAAACCCCAATTATTTGGTCGCATATTGTGGAGAAATTTGGCCCACTCTTCTTTATTATGTTGCTTTAATTTATTGAGGTTTGTAGGCAATTGTTTACACAAAGCTCTCTTAAGCTGCGGCCACAGCATTTCAGTCGTGTTCAGGACCTTGCCTAGGCCACTGGACCTTCATTCTTTTCTTTTTCAGCCACTCTGTTGCATTTTTGCTTGGGATCATTCTCCTGCTGCGCGACCCAGTTCAGGCCAAGCTTTAGCTGTTGGACAGATGACCTCACACGTGATTCCAAAAATACTTTGGTGTACAGAGGAGTTCATAGTTGACTCAATGACTCCAAAACAAGCCCAAAACAAACCCCCCACCTCAGTGCTTGACAATTGGTATGACGGGTTTGTGCTCATATGCTGTTTGCTTTCTGCCAAATGCGACACTGTGCATTATGACCTAACACCATCACTCTAGTCTCATTTGTCTAAAGGACATTGTTCCAGAAGTCTTGCAGTTTGTTCAGATTGCATTTACCTAGTTTTAAGACCTGCTAAATACCACATTATTTCTATTATGTCTTGATATGTTAAAACTTAGAATTGTGTACTTTTCTTTGCCCTGACGGTAACTCTAAATCCTTCTTCAATCTTGTTTTTCATTTGATCATAGTTCAAATAGAAGGAAATTATAGCTTTATCATGTATCAGATCTATATAAATTAGAAAGTATTTTTTAGTTAAGCAAACAGATTTTAATGATTTTTTTAAAAGGTAAAACAAACAAACAAACAAAAAAAACCCAAAAACAAATAACACAAACATTAACAAAACATAAAACAAAAGGGTTATATTTCTTAATAAATATGTGAGCACTGCAGTAGCATATAACTGCATGCATACTTAAGGGGGAAAAAAAAGCACATACACACTGGGCAGTGATTGCATTTTTACAAGATCCACACCAAACAGCCAGGTTAAGTTTGCACCACATGTGAAAACATGTCATAATCCATTGGGATCATGTTGATTTTTTTTTTGGCATTAAAAAGTAACAAGTCAGTCAATCTGAAATGATCAGTCAAAGCAGGGAGGGAACAAAGATGGCCTGAGGGATGCTGGCAGGATGTTGCAGAAATGTTATCGTAGCCTCAGTGAAGCAAGGTGAGGTGAAAAAGCAGGAAAGAGCAGTACTTTACCTGGCAGATTACCCTCATGCTTCTAGTAGGCTTCAAGGAGAAAGAGCAGATAGTTTGAACAGACAGGAGCGAGCAGAGAGACCACAGGCCACACAGCACTCTACACACACTGCTCACAACCTCACTCAACACAACATTTTCTCTTTTCACCCACACACACCCACACACACAAGCTTTTAAACAGGGTAATAAAAGAGTGTGGGATTTCCAAACTATCCAGATTGGAAATTCAGTCTAGACAAGCGTACTTCTACAAAGACGCAAACAATAGTTTTGGCAGGGAAATTAAACGCACAGGCTTTTTGAACCTGTTTAGTGAAGGCACACATATAACACACAGAACAGACAGGAGGAGGGCACACACTCGAATGGCAGCTGTAACATCCCGCAGATTGGATGTTACAGAAACGGGGCTGAAGGACAAATCTGACAACATGAATGCCAAATTGTTCATGGTGGTGGAAAGTACTTGTAGGGGACACACTGGATAAAAGAAGGCATGTGGGCCAAGAAGGACAGACGGACTGAGACTCAAAACCAAAGCAGGGTGACAAAGGACTATAGGAGAGGGCTGACAAAGGCTGTGATAGAGATCATCAAAGAGGAAACATAAAACATGAAAGGACAGAAATAAAATAATGAGCAGGAAAGAACAAGGGTGCCAAAAGAACCTAATGCTGCTGTAAGTGTGAAGCAGGCAATGGAGATACTGGACAATAACAACAATGTGTAGAAATGCAAGTACAGCTGCAGGTCTGCTGCAGTGATATTGATACAGACTAAAAAATCTCTGGGACCACTACTGAAAAAGTCAGCAAATGACAAAGAAGCAAACAGAAAATAATGGGAGTTATAAAAACAGCATGAAAATGTTACAAGAAAGGGAAGAAAGAAAGCAAGAAAGGGGGAAAGAAAGAAAGAAAGGGAGAAAGAAAGAAAGGGAGAGAGAAAGGGAAAGAGAGAAAGGGAGAGAGAAAGAGAGAGAAAGAAAGAAAGAAAGAAAGAAAGAAAGAAAGAAAGAAAGAACTCACCAAGGAAACAATATCCAGCAGAAAATCTACCAGCTGACAGAACTCCACCAACGAGAGCTCAGGAGGATTTATGCTCCCAGCATGCCGTGCTGCAGGTGTGCTGCCGTTCACTGTCCTCCTGCAGCACGAGAACATTTTGGATTATATCAAATTTGATGTGGGGAAAGTATTTTTTCTAAAATTGGAACCAGTCTGTCTCTGAGTGAAGCATTTGTTGATTTCAGTTCTGAAAGCTCACTGAAAAGACTTCAGCTGATCCAAAATGTCAGTGAGAGTACAAATGAGGACAAGAAAGAGAGACTGATTCTCTTCACTGGCTCCCTACTAAATCCAGAATTGAATTTAAATTGAACTGAATTATTAATTCCTCCCCTAACGTGCAAAGTCCTGAATGACCTGGTTTATCTCATCATATCTTACAGACCTCTTATCATGCCCCCTCTCCTGTGGAACCAGCTCCTAGTTTGAATTCAGGAGACAGACACTCACTCTAATTTTCAGATTAGGCTTTAGAACTTCCTTTTTGATCAAGTATATAGTTAGAGCTACAGTGCAGGTGACCCTGAATCATCCCTTACTCATGCTGCTTTAGGCTCAGTCTTCTGGGGGACTTCCCATGATGCAGTGAACACTTTCACTATGTGTTTATGTGCCATTGTCATTAACTTTTTTGTCTACCTTCTCCCATTGTTTGAGTTTTGTCCTTGCTCTCCTTTGGTTCCTCTTCTTCCTTCTCACCCCCCATTATTGGGGTTTTCTATCTAATACTGTGCACCCTGTAATATTAAGCACCATGACATAACACCTGCTATGAACTGGCACTACATAAATAGAACTGAATTGAATTAGCCCCCTGCTACTGCCTGAGAAGAGTTTTAACACCACAATGAGCCCAAAACAAGAATGAAACACCTCCGAGAAGCTTCAGAAGCAAATTTAGTTTTCCACAGATTTACAGTTTCGGATAGGGCACGTGTGCCTCAAAAAGTGCCAACTTGACTGCATTTTGCATGTAAACATATATCTTTATATACAGACCTGCAGCACTCCTCAAACCAGCGAGCAATGTAGTCCCACATGTAGTAAGGCTCAAACGAATTGAACAGGAGATTGGCTGTTTTAATCAGTTCCGCCGTCTTCTTGTTCTCCCGTAGTTTACTGAGAAAGAAAGCAAAATTAGCACCATGCAGCTTCAGCACAGCATCTCCAGCACAATAATACAGCATGCCAATGTTAGAGTCTGTATGGAGCATTGTAAATGAGAAATTAACAAGCCAAGCACTTATCATCTCTCATGTCTTAATAGTAAAGAAGAGTAAGTAGTGGATCAGACAGACCTGCTCAGGTGTGTGTGGTCTTTGCTAAAGGGACTCTGGTTTTGGAGGTCCAACTCTGTCCGGCACTGTGTGTGCAGAGTCCGAAACACCTCGATCAGAACATCTTCCAGGATGGCAGGCCCTTGGGTGATACAGAGTGTGTGACCACATGTTAAAAATCAGGCTCTTTATATAACATGCAGTCAAGAGCGTAGGAGTGAGTTTACTATTGGGGGGACACTTATCGGAAATCTGACAGATCCATAAATACTGTGTAATTTTGGGGTAGGATAAATGCATTTGTCTCCAATATTTGGGGGGACCGCCCCCCGGTTCCTACGCCTATACATATAGTGCATATTCAACACTAATTAGACTTCTGTTATCGCAACACTAATAAACTGGTTACCAAGCTCTGGTTTGTCCAGCAGGCTGATCAGGATGCGAAATGGCTTGAGGTCATGCATGAGGATGCTCTCCTCCTCTCCGCCTCGGGCTTTGCCCTGCAAGATCCCCACCATTGCCTGAAGACACACACACACACGCACGCACACGCACACACACCTCTATTACAGTAGATATTCTAAAATATCATTTATATTCATTTGCTTTTCATCTCCTTTTATTTTCTATTAAATTTGACAGAACCAATTTCGTATTCACAATGACGCTCTTTCCTTTTTTTCCTCTTTTTGTATGTGGCATGTGTGTTTCACGCTTCAGCTGCCACATCACTGGCTAAACCATGGAACAGACGGTCCCTGTAGTACCGACCGTATCCCTACGGAGGGAGTTCCGGTTAACTATCAGAGCAGATGGCGAGGGGAAAAAAAATTTACACAACATTAATATATAAATAAATCAAAAAAAAGAAAAACTTTCCCTGCTGGCTGCTCTCTGTGCCCCCTGTTCCAACCCCTGGAGCACCAGAGCATATAACTGAGTTGTTTTTAGCGTGGCATGACAGATTACACAAGAACTGAGCCATCTTCAAAGCACTGGCTGCTGGGAATAGGAGCAGGACATGCAGTATATGTGCAGCCCAGAGAGGAGGTGTGGGAGGAGAAGGATAAAAGCAGTTAAAAAAAAACAAAACTGTGCAGCAGACAAAAAGAAACCAAAGATTTTCCTCACCATACATGTACCCATGTCCACTCTCAAGAGATGTAGTTTGGGGAATATTTTGGAAACCAATTTAACACGTAAGAAACAATTTTTTCACCAGTGACCTGATTATGTAGTCAGCTTGAAAGCTCACCTGAACCAGCATGTCCTTAGAGAAGGTGTTGAAGTAGTGGCTAGCGTGCTCCTCGGGGTTGCTCTGTCGAGTGCTGCGGGGGCCTATTATCACCCCATTATTGTCGAATCCTTCAGAGAACAAAGACATACAGTTAGTGCCGTATGAAGATTCAGATGTACCTCTATAACACTCAAGCACAGGGAAATATATAAAGCCCTTATCAAAAGAAGAATAGAGGTTGAATCCCTGCTGAGATAAAAAAAAAAAAGTGTGTGCTATAGCTTCTTTTACGGTTAACCTTCTACTAATGGCTGCTCCAGCATTATTAATATTTCAGTCTCTGCAAGACTGCAAAAGATTTAAGAAGTGTGATTAAATTAGACTGGGGCAGACTGAATAGTAAAGCAAAAATAACATAAGCGCTGCTGGGGACTGAATACCAATCACACTCTCGTGTGTACCTCAACATAAGACCCTGACCAGATTGTGTGTTCACCTTTTAGTCATGCTGATACTTACCAGTGTGTTCGCCCGCAGTAAGTTGCAAACAAGAAAAAATAAAGTAAGACAATAGCCAAAGCACATACAAGCTCAATGTATGTCGTTAAAAAGAATAGAAACATAGTGTACACGCAAGAGAAGAGTGTGTTTAAAGATTTTTGTATCAGGGTTCCTGTCACAGTCGCTATTAGTCTTCTTATATTTAAATGACAGTGGTTTCAAGACCAAGAGTAAAGAGTGAGAGTAAAGTCCTGATACCCGTGCACGTCAACAATTGTAGGAAGATTTGGAAAGTATCCCTCTATTTCTACAATATTCCATTAGTGACATGGTGAGTAGGAACTCTGATGCATCAGTGCCAGTACTGTGTCTGAGCGTGTATTTCGCACCCAGGAGCCAGGCGTAGAGTCTGCGGTTGAGGGACATGTCTCTTCTCAAAACCACATGCAAAGCTGCTGACAGGATCCGGATCATGTCAGGGCGCGTCGCCTGAACACAACACACAACAGACCACAATATTTGTCATTGTGTATTTGTCCCTTTTGCATATAGGGGATGGTGGTGGAGGTGGTAGTGGGTTTGAATTCTAGCCCCATCAGATCCAGAAATGTTTTGAGGTTAAGAATTTAACAAGCAGCCAGCATGAGTCACCAAGCTGCCTGTGCAGCCTCATCATGATCTCTCTCTCTCACACACACACATAAATACACAGAATGACCCAAACAACAATACTAATGTCAAAACGGATACTAGCTGGTATCTCAATATGAGTAGTCCACAGTTGCCTTGGTCTAAATGCTGACTCACAGACACACTGTTATCCTCCAGAGACCACATGAGAATAGAGCTCCTCTCACCTGGCTCATATGAAAGGGGAAGCAGAACAGAATCAGGTCCAGAGTGCTCCTTTGTACCAAAACACTGGAGTCCTGGACTGAGGTACTGACTGCCTCCACCTGACAAGAGTGCAAGCAGAATATTATTCAGCCATGCCATGCCCATAAAACACAACAACCCACTCTGAACTATAGTGCATTTTCTAGCTAGCACCATAAATGAAAATGTCAGGGGGACCTATATTTTTAATTTAAGTACATGCAGTGCTGTCATCAGCCATAATCCGCCACGTACCATGAGCTCAATGTCACTGCCCATGACATAGAGCTGATCCTCCATGGAGAGCTTCCGGTTGAGGTGCAGTAGTACAAAGGATACCCCGGGGAGACGCACAGAGGGGCTGGTCAGGATGCTGCCCCACAAGGCACTGTAGAAGGCCGACTGTTCCACGGCTGAAGCCACCTTCTCCAACAAGGTGTTGGTTCTACAGGAAGCACAGACAGGTTACAAAAACCATCCTTATTAAGCACACAACAACCTTAACTCCAGCCAGGCTGGAACTAGAAATGATGCTGTCCACACTGCACAGCTGGCAGTAAGAGGCAAAAGTATCTGTTAAAAAGGAGTATCTAAAAATCACGAAGTCCAGGTGGATTACATGAGATACACCACAGCCAGGACAAGTGGTCACACTCTCACATTACGCCCTGAAACTGTCAATCAACAAATGAGAAATATAATTATTAAAATCAATGTACAGCACTATTGCTAAGGTTTTTTTTTTCCTTGAATTTAACTGATGATGACAAACCATCTTTATTTATTAGTCATTACTGAATACCTATGAGCCTTCTCTGAAGAGAGCATTCACTGACACAACTAATGGCATGGCCCAATAATAGTGTCTTGAGAATGAGCATCACATAACCTAATATATTTGAAGATGTAATATATTTGAGTTTCAGTTATTTTGAAGTGTTAGGGCGTACACCACTTAATTAAACTTTTAATGTTTTTACATTGTTGTTCACTGTTAAAAATGTGTCACATTAAAGTAGCTTTAATTAAACTTTGCACAAAAAGTAAGGAAATTTCTGTTTGTGTTTCTTTGTTTTAACAGTGCTTCTTGACAATAAATCTTATACTGTTGGAAAGCCACTTTATTTCCCCTTAATTGGAGCCACATTTGTAATGAAAATGCATTTGTGGGTTGAGCAGCAGAGTTGAGTATGTGGGTTGTGCCCATGGAGAACTTGCCAAATATCTGCCAATGCCAAACAGCTGATTCTGCTATTGACTCTTGTTTGGTGTTATTTATTAGATTTGATGATTGAATAAACAAGACATATTGGCAATTTAATAATTTATTCATGTAACAAACAACGGCCTCAGTAGCGTGTGGAAGAACCAGACACAACCACAACAACCTGGCACCTCCTCATCATGCTGGTCACCAGCTTGGTCACACACTGCTGTGAGATGGCATCCCATTCTTCACCCAGCATTTGTCACAGGTTCACCAGTGTAATTGTGTTGGTCACTCCGGCACGAACAGCACGCCCAAGCTGATCACACAAGTGTTCAGTGGGGCTGAGGTCAGGACTGTGGCACCATTTAAGGGCATATAACCAGGCTTTCCAACAGTATAAGATTCATCACCAAGAAGTATTCATTCACAATCATGTAGGCACATATGCTTAAAAAATGCACCATAGCCTCCTGAAACCAGATATGTTGACAGATTTAGCCATGCTAACAAAGACTATAAGATTTGTTAATTTACAGATTACAGTTTCAATTAGTTTTTGTTTTTTTCTTTGTTAACCAAAATATTTGAATTTTTTCTTTAAATTTAGTTAAAGTCATTTGATAAAAGTAAAATCTGTTTAAGAAGGGATCATAATAACAGTGTGTATACAATTACTAACAGGTTTGAAAGAGTGTTTTCACAGCAGATATTCAGATATGTCATAAACAGCCACGCGTATTTACAGATATTACTTACATGTGGTATTATTTACTAAGATACTGTAACAAAATGAAGCCACTGTTGCATTAGAACACCTGTGTTTTTCCTCCTAGAATAAGCTAAAAGTCGACTATGAAGCAATCATCCCATAGGCCAATAATGTCACCAAGGTTTAACTGTAACTGGAGCGCCCTCTAGAGTCTACCTTGGACAGGATGAATCTATTTCTGAATGCCTGGCCTATCATTAACCAATAAATGTTCAGTCTTTTGATTAAAGGAATGTAAAGAATAGATTACACATACCTACTTCCAGTTTTCCGAACAATCTGGGAGTATTTCAGTGGTCATTATGAGGAGTGAAAATAGGATTCAAAAGTCCACACTGAGACACTAAGACTGGCTATCCTCTGTTAGTAATATTTATCTTGCAGTGACTCATATCTCATTTATCATTGATATGATTGGCAATCACTTCCTTTCCACATTAGGCAATAACATTCTTTATTGTAATGGCCTATCCCAACAGTCTAATGTGCACATCACCACCCATTCCAAGTGTCCTCCTTTATGTTCCTACTCTCCTCACCTGTCATAGTACTCAGAACCCTCCTCCAGACCAGGGAGGACCCCAGTCAGTAGCCCCTGCAGGCCTGGCTTCAGAGTTTTTCCCAGTGGCAGATAGTAGGTCTCATAGAGCCCCAGCAGCACAGGCTTCACTGACATAGCAGCGTTGGAGAGTAAAGGGAAGAGCCCAGAGCTGTGAACGTGAAGGAAACATGTTGGTTGGTTAGATCTGATACAAACCTAAAAACCTTGAAACCATCTTGCTTTGTGAGATCTGGCAGTGCAGCATTACCTATAAAGAAAGAGGTCTTTGGCCAGCCTCTTGGGTCCTATGATCTTGAAGATGATCTCATAGGTCTCCAAGGCCTTGCGATGGACCCCGCTTGGCAGGGCCGGGTGGAGGCATTGGGCCAGCCGTTTGCCTATTGTCAGCTTCTTAGGAACCACTTGGTATTTTGCATTATTCTGCAAAACCTAAGAAAAAATTGAAACTTTAGAGAAAAGTTTGACAACTGGAATGTCATATAGGAAAAACAAGTGAAACTGATGCCGTTGCACAGACCCTTCCACATCGCTGTAACGTAAACTCATGTGGTTAGACTGCATAACTGTATCAGTCTGTGTTTAGAATAAGCCAAGCATATCTGATTCTCACCTTATTGAGTTTGCCCAGTGCAGAGATGAGGTCTGCCCACTCACTGGAGTACTCAAAGTTCTTAAGGGCCTTGTCCACTGCTGCCACATAATTCCTGTACTTGGAGTCACCGAGCAGCTCCAGTTCCTCTGCATTCATTCTCCTGTATGGTAATGTTACGCTAATGTAAAACACCAGCCGCACATAAGTACATCACACCTGCAAGAAAAAAAAAAACATGAATGGTGATCATGTCTCATCCTGAAACATGAAGCCTGAGTCTACAGTATCAATTAAACCCTGAAGTAGAGCTGGAACTATTTTATCAGATCAGTCTGACATGAGCAGCCATTAACACATTTATTCTATCTTAGAAATTTAACAAGGCAGCAGACACACTGACCTCCCCACAGACATCTGCAGAGGTCAGAGGAGGAGAGGCAGACGGTGCTGCTGCTCTCAGTCCTACAATGCAATGGTTCAGGGAAACCTGTTGTCTAAAAGGAATGCCATACCAAGAAGCAGATTCCTGAGGCTGGTTAACAGGAAAAAGATGAGACTGTCTAGAAATTTATGAGTAACAACCTAACTATGAAAGGACTCTTGTTTACACACAAACAACAACTGTCAGCTCTATTTACTGTGTTACAAAGCACCATCCAGGCTGACAAACCACTAAAATCCCTAAATACTGTTAGACTGCGAACGATTCCTTCCCTTTTTGTATGTTATGTATAATTTAGCTTAGATTACCTCCAAAGAGTCTTTAATGACAATGCCCAATATTCATAATTTATTACCACATTAATGAGTGCAATCAGAATACATCAGAGTTGCTGATCACATTCCACTTAAATTTGGATGTGAATGCACACAAATTAAAACTAGGAGTGATCATTTATAGCCCATATGCTGACCAAACTGTATACCTACACACAACAACACAAATGTTAAAATGACTTCCTGTGTATTTTTGTCTGTGAACGTGTAGTGTAGCACCTAAAGGTAAGAAGTGGGATCAGTTATTAAGAGCTATCTATGGGCATCTGCTCATATTTCTTTATATATACAGTGAGTTTAAAGCGGCAAACGTTTTCTAGAATTAGGCGGTCTATCTTGTCACATTAGGAATTGTGACGTAAGCAACATTAGTGGCGACCGGAGGTCATAATTTAAGCGTATCAGTGAGCCTACCCATACAATGCAGCCATTACTAATTGAAGCTATTAATCACACCTGTTTCCTCTGACGTCATGTCAAAATGCCCGCCGTACAGACAAGTCTGTAGCAGAATCACGGACACCACGGACTATTTTTTTCCTTCACGTTTGTGAAGCGGATTCTTTCACCCAGACAGTGAAGTTTCAAACTCAGGGAAATGTAACATTACGCATGCGAGGCTAACTGCGACGCAAACTTAGTTAAGGCTTTCAGCAGCAGCAACAACAACAACAGTGGAGCAGCACCGTCTCCTGTGTGACAGCTGCTGCTGCCCGAGTATAACAGCGTTATTAAAATAACTACACTTTTATACACGAAATATTCCCGAAATATTTATTACAACTAACCTCACTACCATTACCGTCACCTACAGTAACATTTCTGCTAACAGCTACTCCGTCACTGGCCAGGTGAGGTTATTTCAGGTTGTGCGACACTTTATAAGGTTGAAATTAAAGTACACATAAAAACCTTACCGTTGCAGGATATAAACAAACCACTGTCATTCATTCGTGTATCCGGTTTGATGAGAAAAAACAGCTGACAGCATCAATAATATGATTCGGAGGCTAGCTAATGTTGGTAGCAGGTTGTTTTAAATGATGGGCCCGGTTCCTGTGTCAGCCGCCCACACGAACAGATCAGAAGGCTTTGGAAGCAGACTGTAGGTAATTATGCCCTACATGTTAGTGTTTCTCTTAGTGTTGTCCCGCTGGATGTGAATAACAGCGGTGAGCACATCGGTAGCTCCCAGTGCCAGAGACACAAAGCTAAACGACTGACAGTTCCCAGACTGCACTGCAGATCAGCCGTACGTCCAACCCAGGCCGTCCACTGCTCTTCCGCATGCACGTCTTCCGCCTGTCGGCTCTGTGGAGTCACGCCAAGGAATACAGGAAGTCTGGAAGTTTTTTCTTCAAAATAAAAGTCGAGGATTATATCTTTTAAAAACTGTCATTTATACATTTAAATTTTCGTTCATTTTTGCATTTCACTCCCAATATTTGTGTTGGCCTCCAAAAAAACCTTCTTACAATTCCCCCTCCTCTAATAACCATACATAGACCTTTTAATTTCGTAACCTCTTTAATTTCCCTGATGGAAACCCTCCCAAAGGAATTAATAAAGTTTAGTCTAAACTAAACTAATCTAATCTAATCTAATCTAATTTTTTAGCTGGCGTATGTTTAAAAATACAGGAAATTTAATTCATATCTCATGCTGTATCCTTTCTCAGAATAAATGTAGGTTTCTCTCATTCTCATTGCTAACAAAGTAAATAGGACAGTGGGTAGTTTTGTGCAAATAATAAAATGATGATAATAATTAAAATTGTAATAATAAAATCCCAGCATGAAGTTTGGTGCAGAGATGTGAGACTCAAGTATTTGGGTGTAAAACGTGTCTATTGGAAAAAAAAGCGGATCTTTGATTAAGGTAAGAGCAATGTTAACACACATACACGATTCATTGGGATTTAGACTACTGAATGCTTAATCAGACAGGCTTTGGAGACAAAATTAGAGACGAGGCAGAGATGCTTTGGTCATGTGCAGAGGATAGATGGTGGACATATTGGACAAAGGATGCTGAAGATGCAGCGGCAACTCAGGAGGAAAAAGGGAAGACAGCAGAGGAGGATGCATGGGGTTGTGTGACAGAGGCTAGGGATAAGGTGAGACGGAGGCAGGTGATGATCCACTGTGGTTACCTCTAAAGGGAGAAGAAGAAAAAGAAGAATCGAAGATCATTTTTACATATCATCTCCCTGATCTCCATAATAAACTGATATTTGACCCTAAAACGAAAAAAGTGTAAGAAAATGTGTTTATCATAGGGGTGGCGTTTTTAAAAGGTTTAACCTTTATTTTGAAATATTTGCCGGATATTATTTTTACTCTTTCGTACTTTCCACCCGCGGAATCGTCACGCCGCAGACAACCCGTGGATTTAGATTGCTAGATCAGACATATGTGTTATGTACCTGTTCTGCTTTGGATCCTGTGTTACTGAGGAAAGCCAATCAAGCTTCCGATAAATCGATCATCTCTCTTGGATTCTTTCTGAACATCCCACTGAATGGCAAACGAGATGCCAGCCAAAACACATGGAGTTGGGGTGTTCTTGGAGCTGAGGAAAAGGCTTCAGAGTGGACTGCTTATTGTGGGGTAAATATGTAGCAGATATCGCGAGTACTGAATACTTAGAAGCCCCTGGTTTTTTGGCCAGAGCAAGGCTAGCTAGCATCTGCTAACTTAGATGCTGCTGCTGCTTCACCATCATGGCACCGAGAGCAGGCATGCTAAAGTTAAGTGTACCTTGACTATACTTTGTTGTTTAAGTGATAATTATTGTAAATTATTAACCCCAGTTGGAAAACTCTGTAGCTGCAAATTCAAACAGTAGCGAACCTTGTTTGTTGTTCGCTACTGTTTGAATTTGAAATTAATACAAATTAAAAGAAGTGTTTACAACGAACGTGTCCTGAAAATGGTGGGTTATTTTCAGGCACTATATTGTGGTGTATTATTATTAATAGAAGGCAGTGTAAAATAGAAATACTTAAAGCACAAATGCATTCAAACGTCACTGAAGTGCTCGTGTAAATGTGGCTTCAACGCTTTGGCCTCTCATTCACTTTGAGTGGTGTGACATCACGTGTCTATGAACTGAATTGTGAAGCTGTTGGTTCACTTTGCAAACCCCGAAAACCTGAGAAAAGGGCAACTTTTTCATAGTGTTCTGATCTAAGTGCTTTGGTTGGGCGCATTAGGATCTACGGGTCTGATTTCAGGGAAGGTCAGTGCCACCTCCATGCCCATGTTTACCTCTGCTATGAGCACAGGCATGGTCTGCCATTTCTTTACTGCAGTGACCTGGGATCTACTCTTAAATGATGTGCAATGGTATTTAAGGGCAGAGAGAGCACAGATTATTTTCTTTAATCTTTTACTAAGCTCCAAAATGTACACTTGTTACTCAGAGCGCTCCTTATGATACATTATATAGTACACCTACAAAACCACTAGATGGGGCTGGTGAGGTTTGAAATGCAGCAATGGGAGCTCTGGTCCTTCGCTCTCTTTTATAGAGTGCTTAAATAAGAGTGGACAGACAGCTCTATAACCTGCTTCTCCATATAACTACATTATGTAGCACTGTACAGCCCTATGATCAGTAACAGCAGAGCCCCCCACTCTCCATTGTGTGGTTTGAAAGAAAAAAGTTAATAAAATGCTTAGATGTATTTCCATATAACAGAGGAAATGTTCAGCCTACACTCTGTTTTTCACTTAAAACAATTTTTAGTGTTTATTATTGCAGTGGTGTTAATAGTAATAGTTCCTAACTGTACTACTTAATATGTATTTCTCTTCACTTAAAGTACCTGACATAAAAAAAGCAGCTTTTGTTGTGCAACAAAGGCTCACTCATTAATCACTGTGATGCATGAGGCTAATTTCAGACTTGCAAAATGCATTTATGCAGGATTGTGGGAAGTTTGTGGGGAACTGACTGGATGGTTTATTTATTGTACATGATGTGACAAGAACAGAGAGTACAATAAGAACCAGCCTTTGGAATTTCTTTTTCACACAAAAAAGGTCCCACCTCAAATCACCAGAATTGTAATAAAAATATTTTTAAAATATATTTGGATAGATGAAATAAGGTTTAATTTATCCAAGTATATGTTTATTTTTAATCCAGTGGCCAGAAATACCAGGAAAAGGTATATATTATATT
The DNA here is from genome assembly GCA_015106715.1 of Bujurquina vittata. Taxonomy (NCBI): domain Eukaryota; kingdom Metazoa; phylum Chordata; class Actinopteri; order Cichliformes; family Cichlidae; genus Bujurquina; species Bujurquina vittata. Next base: position 15,291 of record VUQK01041097.1, read on the forward strand.
AACCTGAAAGGTTATATCTAGTGGTGACTTTGGGATCATTAATAATTCTAACTGGTAATCAACAAATAACCGCAGTCCTTTCCTGAGTTAAAATGTTGAGGGTTTTTAAAGAAAGCTGCTGCAACGGAAGAATTTGCTTGTTGTCTTTGCCTTATAAAGCATAACAATAATAATCTCTTGGATTGTTGTTAGTTAGAAGTAAAGTCAAAAGAAATCACTTTAGGCTCTAGGGAATTGGGGTGAATATAGTTTTCTGGGTGTTATTATCTGACACTTGAAAGCTGAATTTGGACATGAATTGCCAGATTATCATTTAGCATTATTATTAGCTGCTTCCTTTTTTATAAAACTCACAAGCACAGGTTTGACTCAACAGGATGTTTGGGCTTTTTTAATTGTTTAATCTACCAGCTATTTTCTTGACTTCATGAAAGGAAAGGCAGTTATAGTAACAACAGCCCCAAAACCCCAAAGTACTGAGTTGACTAATGTTTATGATGCATCAATAAAATGCCAAATATTTGTCATTTTTCCTTGGAAAATGCATTTTTCAGTGTTGCTAACTAATTATGTTAATATGGGCTGTAGATGTGATGGATGTATAGAGGGATAATGGTGGTGCCCCTAAACAGGAGGCCAAACATTATGTTTATATTAAAACTTAGAAACCATCTGCCCTCCAGGAAGGATGTGGCCAAGACTCCTGCAGATGTGACCGTGACAAATGAAGATTCCTCCCTCCACATCCGGACTCCCAGAGGGGAGCTGTGCCTGACTTTGCCGACAGGAGTCACCTACGAGCAGGGATCCTGCATTCCGACACCCGCGGGAGAATCCTGCGGAGAGGAGCTTCATTTCAGACTGCGCATCAGCGTCGAGCGAAGCACAGATGAAGGTAATACTCAGGACGACCTCCCTCTGAGTAGCCGTGCTCCTCTGTGCCAAGATGAGTACAAAGTCTTTTGGTAGCTATTTAGAGCCTTGGTGTCTATTCTGATTTAATTGGGCTGAGTCACTTGGTCAACTGAGAGAGTGAAGGTGTAAATTTTCCTCTCAGGATCCTTGACAGCCCACAGGCAACTAATCATCAGCCACGGGAAAGCTCCCTTTAAGTGCTTTGAATGGGCTCATCTAAAGCAAACCCCAGAGTCATTGCATAACATCCCCAAACTCCATCGTTTGGCATTTTGTTTGTTTTGTGCCGTTGTAACAGAAATTTACAGCTAGGGCCAGTCAGTGACAGTCCAATCAAATTCAGATTGATCGCTCACCCTCTATCCAGCCACTGTCACCACTAAGGTATTTTATCGATTTTGTGCTCCGTAGTAGAAGGTTACCACCACCTCACCAAATCCACTTCATCTGTTTTTTTTTTTTGTTTGGTTTAGTTTTTTTCACTTTTGCCCCTCCACAGAAGCTTCTACCAGTGTGATCAAGACACTTCGGGCAAAAGAAGCTTATTGTTTCTACTGCCAGGGCTGCACGACAAGGCTGCTTGAGGACAGGTGAGGAGCAGACGGGACAAGGAAGGGCATCGGTGGAAATGGGTTTTTATTTACTCTGTCCTGTGTGGGAAGACGAGCGATTCTTTATTGATGGTGTGACCCAGCTGTAGAAGTGATATTCGGAGAGAGGAAAATTGATGGATGGGAGCCTCGGCGGAGAGCACGGCTGACAGCTTGACTGGGTTAGAGTTATAGAGTATGTGTGACGTAAAGGTCTGCAGTAGCCATTAAAACACAATTGTGTTTCTTACCTGGAGGTGGTTCAACTGAACAGTGGTATTGTTCTTACTGCCTTGTAGCTTTCTGTGGTCAGCAATGTGACATGCTGAAAATTGCAATAGTTGCATTATGGAGACCCTTGCCCTCAGGCTATGTTTCACTCACTAAAAGTTGCCAGGAAAAAAAGTCTGTGTGTATTATCATACACACACGTGTGTGTGTGTGTGTGTGTGTGTGTGTGTGTATATATATATATA
>VUQK01041098.1:0-15004 GCA_015106715.1 Bujurquina vittata
TCTGTTAGTTGTTTTATTTTTTCCTCAATATCTCGTTCAAGTTGTTGTTCCTGTTTTTTCTTGTATGAGGAATACGATATGATTTTTCCTCTTATTACAGCTTTTCCTGTTTCCCAAATTAAAGACGGGGATGTGTCTGGAAAATTATTTTTTTCTAAAAAGTTTGCCCACTCTTTTCTCATAAATTTGTCAAATTCAGAGTCCTTTAACAGAGAGGTGTTAAACCGCCACGTGGGAGATGATTTAAAAATGAGTTCAGTTTGAAAGGTGAGGGATATAGGAGCGTGATCGCTAATAATGATGGGATATATTCTAGGAGATGTTTTTTCAATCATAGAATTACTCATAAGAAAGAAATCTATGCGTGAAAATGATTGATGTACTGGAGAAAAAAAGCTATAATCCCTATTTGTTTCATTTTTTAGTCTCCAGACATCACCAAGACCCAAATCTTCTGTATATTCTTTAATTATTTTGGGAGATTGTGTATGCCTTCTATTTGCTGAATTATTAAAGCAATCTATTAAAGGGTTTAATACAGTGTTGAAATCTTCTCCAATAATCATTTTTGAATTTGCGGTGAGATCATATATTTGAGAAAAAACTGTATGGAAGAATGCTGGATCATCATCATTGGGAGCATATAGATTGACAATTGTAAAAATACTATTAGATATAGTTCCTTGAATTATGGCAAATCGACCTTCTGGATCTATTATTGTGTTATTTGGTGTGAATGATAATCTTTTATGTACCAAGATAGAGACCCCGCTTTGTCTACTATTGTAACATGCTGAAAAGACCTGGGTAAAATTAGAGTTTTTAAGGTAATTTTTGTAGATGAGTTTCCTGTAGGAGGAGAATGTCTGCTTTTAATTTTGTGACATATTCCAGGATTATTAATTTTTTGCCTGTGAACGAACACCACGCACATTCCAAGAAACTAGTGTTAAGGGCAGCATAGAAGGTGAAAAGATTATGTCATATATTTATGTGTAGTGTGACATCTGGATGTGTGACTGTGTAACCTATATATTATGATTGTATGATTATACGTGCTTGATGTGAGAAAAATGTGAGGTGCTGGATTATAAATATAAGGATGTTAATGAGGGATATGTTTATTAAATTGAGTAGACAAAATAAGGAAATGTGAGACAATGCTGGTGAATATGCTTTGGAGTGTATGTGTGTGTGTGTGTTGGTGATAGTGATGTGTGATTACAGAGTGAAATAATGGCAGAAGAAATGAATGTGAAAAGTGGATAGGAGATTTGTTTATTACTGATTTAAATTATTATTATCTATATCTATTCATCCATCCATTCAGAAGAGCCACAGGCTGGTGGCAGGATCCCGGAATAACTGCCCTTCGATATACAGTTTGTCAGCAACAAGTGAGGCCCGCTTGCCCTCCTGTCTGTGCTGTTTTAGAATGGGATATAATATTTTGCGCCTGATATTGATTTCTTTAGGAAACTGATCATTCATGCCATACCATGTTCCTTTAAATTCACGCCCTTTGCTTTTTACGAGTTCTTTTCGCTTGAAATGCTCAAACTTTGCGACGATGGGCCGTGGTCTGGATCCTCCTCGAGCTCCGAGTCGGTGCACCCAGTGGAATGAGATGGCATTGATGGTTTCCGTCGGGATTTTCAGAGTTGATTGCATGAAGTTTTTAATCAGTGTTTCCAGGTTATCTGCTGAGTTTTCGGGGATTCCTGAGAAGATCAAATTGTCCTGCATACTTCTGGTTTGTATGTCGAGTAGGCAGTTTCGCGATCTCACAGCATCTCTCCCTAGAGGTCAAAAAACTAGCATTTCATCTCAAACCATTTGAGATAGATGCATCAGTGGCTTATTGTTGCCATTTACTGTTCATTATTTCCCAAGGTAATCTTCTGTTAAAGCAGAACCAAGTCGGTATTATCTTATCAAGGCTAGCACTGTGGAACTATTCAACAGTTTGTTTGTGTGATGGTCCCTGGATCGTTGTGCCAGTTTTTTGAGTTTTGTCATGTGTTTTGGGTTTTGAAAAGTGGCTTATGTTGCTAGCTTCTGTTCATAGTGCTTTGGTTACAGTTATTGAATTTGTTTTATTCTTTCAGTTTACTCCACCTCCTCTGTGTTATGTGTTGGCTGTGATGTCCTCCTCCCACTGAGTTTCAGCCATGTTCCCTTGTGTCTCCACTTGCACTTTGCCCTGTTGCACCTCTTAACTGTGCTCTCCCAGTGTTTTTCATGACTCCTAAATTCCTTTCTGCAGTTCAGCATAAAAAGTGATGAAGCCTTGTGAAGCTTTCCATCTAACTGGGTCAACAAAAAGGTTGATTTCTTGAGGCTTCATGTGCACACAAACCCCCCTGCTGGTTAAAAACGTTTGTAATTTCAGCTTTTTGAAATAGCCTCTTGGCTATTTTACAACAGTGTCAGCATGGGATTAATCACAGCTAAGAATAAACACCTCAACTTGATTTTGGGTGGTTCATTAAATCATCTAATGCGTTTGTGATTAATGTCTAAAAACATGTCAGTATGATTTCAGTCAGTGTTTAAATACATTTCATATCAACCCACAAGGCTTTTAATTAGAATAAAAATGTTTAAGGTCAGTTTATAATTTCAGGTAGGTTCGTTTTGTAAACCCACAATATAGTTTTAGTTATTGCTTTTTCCTTTTAATCAGCATTTTTATATCAGTTAAAAATGTTTTTTCCCCCATTTCAGTTTTTATTTCATTCCTTTTCATTACCTATAACAACCTTGCTCCAACGTCACTGTGTTTGTTGGAGCAAGGTTGGCTCACTGCGCCAGTCTGCAAAAGCTGAGAGAAAGCAGCAGAGTCCCATATGGGATTATGTACGGAACAAACACTCCAATCTCAAAGTCCACCTGAAAAGTGCTCACAAGGCGGCTATGGAAACCCTTCCACATCTATGCAGGGGTCCATGCCCGTGCAGCTGGAATTACTGTGATTGGCCTGCTCAGCACTGCCGAGTCCTCCCATGCATCTCTGGCTACTTTTTGCCGCCGATAACCAATTTATCAGCAACAGAATAACAATCAGGAATATCAGGTTACATTGTAGGTTACAGCGTAGGGTTCAGTGGGGATTTCTGCTTATGTACGTAGGCCCGAGAAAAGCATAATTCAAGCCTTAGAGGCCTGATTTAGACTTCTACAACGGGTCTTTGCGGGACTCACGTACATAACTGAAAATACCCTATGAACCCTCTTTGGTAGTCACGATCCTTGCGGGCTGCAGTTCTCCAACGTGTTGTTACATTTCTTGAGACGAGCGTGTCAGATTATGTCATGGGTTACCATGGAGAGGCCCCGCAAAGACCTGCTGTAGAGCTTCCTCCACAGGGCGGTTCCTGTTTCCACAGTTTCTGAAGAGGCTGAAGCTGAGGCTGCAGGTGATGCTGAAGGCTGGCCAGGTTAGAAGAATGGGTGAAGAGTCCATGGCCACCTCTACCTGTGGAAACAGAATGGGTGCAGGAGTGTGCCTGTCTTTGGCTACTCCCACCCAAGGAGCAGGTACAGGCACTAGTGGGGCCTCAGGAAAAAAAATTCAGTTTCAGGGAAAATGAAATGTCCTTAGTAATCTATTAAGTATTAAGCATAAAAGAATACTTTGTCTTCTTGCACACCAAAGTATCCTTGAGCAAGATTACTGAGTTGCTCTCAATGGGCTCATCAGAGTATGATATGCACAAATGTTAGAAAACATTTAAATGTAGCAGTATAGAAAAAAGTGCTTGGGTGAAGATGTTTAAGCGCTTCGAGCACTCAAGCAGAGTAGAAAAGTGTAATATAAGAACAAGTCCATTTACCATCCTATTCCTATAGACAATTATGGAATTGCACCTTCAAAGGTATATATGTATACCTTCATACTCCTAAAATTGCACCTCTAAAATGACATCAATTTATAACTTGCATTATTTTGCTTCATATTAGTGTGCTATTACAGGTAGTGTCTATCAAACAAGGTTTTGTCTGTCAGTTGTGCCATTTGAGGTGGTCGTACACAAAGCTGAACACTGCTTTGTACATAACACACCCACATCAAGAAGCTGCGTCTGGCTTCTTGATGAAGGCTGATGTGACATAATTAGGGTGCCAGGAATAAATATCAGTCAAAGGAGGAATTATTTATATCTCTGTGTCCTGCTCATTTCCAGATCTTAAAACAATGACGCTGACCTTTGCTGTTACCTAAAAATAGACTGCATGTAGTCAATGTGGTATTCTCCACTCTTGTGTCTTTGTTTGAGGGACTGAACAGCAGCTTTGTGTAGTCAGACTGTGTCAGGGCCTTGGCTGCTCAGTAAATTCAGCTCAGTTACTATGTCTATGAAAGCATCTCTGTCTGTGAACCACATGCATTTTCATATGGTTGTTTGCTCAAAAGAGAGGGACACTGAGGCTGAGAGTAGAGCTGACAGGCTGAGACAAACTGAAGTGCTCTTGGGCCTGGATGGTTGGATAACAGTGCCAGGCTGGCAGTTCAGGTTTTTACTGTTTAAGTAACTTAATACTTATCACTTACATGAAGACACAACACTGGTTCATTACTCGAGGAAGGTGCTTTTTTATGCTTGAATGATTCATAGGTAAGTGATAACAAAAAAGAACTCATTTTAAATTGTATAAGTGCATTGTTAGTCTGTTGCAAAAACACACCATTTATTCCCATCTGTAGCGGCGTTTCTCCTGTCTTCTCCATGCCGCTTCTGGGCTGCAGGCACAGTAACTTAATCCTGACGCGAATGACAGTAGAAGGCGTTTCGGTTTTAGACGTTTATTTTATAATCATCATACATAGTCGCACAGTAGAAAAACTGTGTGCTCCTATGCCTCGTGCAGCCCTCCTAACGGTCCTCCCGACTGACGTCACTGGCCACATCAAAGGGGCAGCATTAACGACAATCAACTGCACATTCTCAAAACGTTATGCACTGTGTTATAACTATTCAGCAACTAATAATGAGCAATCAACCCCAACCAAACTTCAAATCAAACCTCTTATAAAGTGGCTCTTACACCATTTTTTAGTTGAATCAATGAAAAATACCAAAAACAACTAAATTTGACAGACATAAAATATTTTTGCACTAACAAAATAGCTTCCTAAAGAGCTCCTAGCTGAAAACTTGGAATATGTCAGTATGGTGTGCAGTGTGTGCTTAAGAAATCTGTGGAAACTGTACAGGTGCAGACCCAAAAACCTATCTGAGGTAGATGACCAGTATCTGTAAGTTATGTCCTTAAGAAATAGGAAAAGGCCCAGCAACAACTTGACAAAGATGCATCTGACACTTCAGATGATCCATCCACTGCTCACCCAAAGCCTGATCAGAAAGGGTCTCAGTGGGAGAGTGGCTTTCAAGAAGGGAAACAGGAAGAAAAGCCTGATATGTCAAATTACACAAGAGCTGGACTGCAAATTGGGGGCAGCAGATCTTATGGAGAAATGCATCCAATTTTTACATTTTTGTTCAAATGTCATCGGTATGCATGAAGGAAGTCAGGTGAGAGATACAAGTGTCTGCAGTCATCTGTAAAACATGGTGAAGGCACTATCATGGTTTGGGGGCTGCATTATAGCCAGTGGTGTTAGGTCTCAGTTTAAAAAAGATTATGAACACAGAAAAGTCCATGCAATACCATGTGGAAAGCACCTGATCAGCAGCAGCTCCATTTTCAGCATGACAATAATCCCAAACTCACTGCCAGTGCAGTCGAAGCATACCTGGATATAAAAACACACAGTGGAGCACTACTGAGCCTAGACCTCAACATTACAGAAGCACTGTGAGAACAGAGCAAAAGGCAGACAACAACAACAACAAAAAGAGCTTGGGATCGTCCTTCAGGAAGCATGGGGAACAATTCCTGAAGACTACTTAAAGAAACTATGAGAAAACTCGCCTAAAAGAGTTCAGGCATACTGAACATAGTGTAACCGTACCAAATATTGACTTTCAAACCTGTTAGATTTGCACCAACTCAGGTTTTTGCCTTATATCCTGTATTTCCATGTTTAATAGGTTGCTGCAGTTATTTCCCATTGTCCAAGAACAATAAAAATAAATGAGGTGTGGTTCATTACAAAGTACTGTGTATGATGTGATTTTGACCAGCAATGACTTACCAACAGGCTAAAATGACCTGTTTTTAGTGTTTATGCACCTGTAACACCTTAAAAAAATATTTAATTTCACCATAACTTATAATTTAACAAATATGAAATATAATCATTTTTGAAATCTCAAAAAAGGTGGTTTACAGTGTCACTTGACATATTAACTTATGAAGTCAGATTTTCTGTATTTATTGACTGTGTCAAAAGTTGGATAAATAACTGTATAAACGTACGTAAGGCAATGGGATTTCAAGCTACGTGATTTAGTCCAGGATGGCATTTTGTGGCTTTTTTGTGAGGTGCATATCAGTGCCGTGCATGGGTAAACAATGATGAGTTGCATAAGTTAGGAAACCTGGTTTTACTATGTGGGTTTGAATCATATTTGATTGAACAAAATCTTAAATAGCGGTTTTTCAGTATGCACTTGAAGGGGGTGAACGGCTGGGGAGCGCAGCAGTACACTTATTTTTTGAACCATGGATGATTGACGCGGTCCCTTAATCATACATAGATGTAAATACATTTTGCTATGAACACACAACGAGACCCATACTTTTTTTTTATTTATTCATCTGCTACTTACTTTCGTCAGTGTGACTGTTTGTTAGTTTGCCTACAACACGACAGAGCCAAACAGGACTGTGGCGTCTCGGGTCGGGGACACGCAGGCTCACAGTGTCCAGCATCTCCGCGCACGCCTTGATTAGTTTTCCCACAATGCAACGCGCATCTGTCATGGCTGCTCACTGATGCCGTTTGCTCCACATGGGTAGAAATAAACCTTTCAGGACTGACTGAGAAGCTCCGAATCAGCTCGTCAGTGCAGCGGTTTATCGCCGGCTTTAGTTTGGGACCGTCCTGACTGAAGGCAACCGGACTTTGGCGAGAACCAGAGGCGTGCAGTCATGCCACTGCTGGACGTGGAGATCGCGGTACTCCGAGGCTTTCTAACAGCCAGGGAAGCCGCGGACTGGAAGCAGAAGATCTCCGGTACTGCAGGTGAGACACCGGCTTCTTATTTCACCACGGAGCTGTTAATGCTGTCGCAACAAGGTTGATTTTGTCCGTCTTTAAACGTGGCGGAGCTGGCACGTTGTGTTTTCCTGCCAAGCGAAGGAGCATTTAAAACGTATCGGTGCAGAAGCATTTGACAGCACTAGTGTAACTGTAGCCGGTAACGTAATGACGGGACTTGTAATGTCACGCTAATGACAGCTGTGATGGGAACAGTTTAAACGAGTTAATTTATGACGTGCTGTTAGCTGCGGTACGTGCCAGAGCCGAGTCATTGTTTCTGGGCAGTGTTCATTACTTCTCCTGTGGTAATATTGGATAGCGATCTTGAATTTTGTATATTACTGTGCTGTTCGGTTAAAATCCTCTACTGGGATTCATTTTCATTAAATAATAAAGTCGATTTTTTTTATTTATTAAATATTAGCTACCGTTAGCTTTAGTTCACTGGAGACAACTGAGATAACTGGACGGAAACTAGGTTGTTGCTGTAGGGAATAAAGAAAGCTAAGTGGTTTTTTGTGTGGTAGGATTTATCATTAGTCTGGCCTGACGTCTTCTCTCCGTACACCTGCCGATTGGAGCCGTGAAACAGCCTGCGTTAAACGGTGCTTTGTGACCGGCGAGCTGTCAGCTTGCTGCCGGATAACAGCACGGATAACACGGTTTGTTCCACATCATATTTCTGCCAGTGCATTCATTAAATGGAGTCATTTTTCAGTGGAGATAAGAAGGAAACTTAAGTCACGGGCTAACAGTTTTAAAGCAGAATATTCCACAACTATCTATAAATTTATTATCTATCAGATAGTTTCTAACAACAATGAAAGATCCGTCCACTGTCAGTTTAAAACCTAACAGGAAGTCATTTGAATTGTTTTGTTGTTTTTCTGTAAAGAAATCTTTTACGTAACATTTTCGATCCCGAGGTAGCAGATGGTTAGTGATCAATTAATTTGAATCAAAGACTTTGACTGCAGCCAATACTCAAACTTTGCCCCAGACACTCTTTTGTACTGGCAGACTGACACTGTGGAATAAAATGCTCTTCATTACAGGCTCCCGCTGTAGCCTGGCGACCACTTAGTGAATTGCAGTTAATTTGATTTTGGTTTGACATGATATCTATGTTGAAAATGAAACAGCGCTGTCTATAAATGAGGCAGGGACTCCTGGCACCCCTGGCAGTGGGTGACACCTCTGTTCCCTGGCTGTAAATGGGTCGCTGCACTCTGCTGAGGTGCCCTGCATACCCGGATGTGTGCAACCATCGTCCATCTCTCTGACATCTTTCTTACCAAAACAGTATGGTCTGTCGACATTACACACAAAGTGAATTTGAATGCATGCATTGAATGCAGTTGAAGATTTAGTGGTGCAGAAACAAGAATCACCTGTTACTGTTGGCTCACAGTTTAACTGTCAGCCATACTTTAACTGGGGAGGCCAGTGACTGGTAATACTCCATTGTGTGTTTTTCTATCCAAATTTTATGGTCCCTTTCTGCATTTATGATTCCATAAATTTTGACAAGATCTCCAACACTGGCGGAATGTAGTCTCAAACCATGACAGATCCTTCACCGTGTTTTATCGACTGCTGCAGACACTCGCTGTTATGCTGCTCTCCTGACTTTAACAAAAACATTCCTGTGTAAATGTCAGGAACAAGGATGCGACTGAAAATGAATGGCGGAAAAAATGGGCAATGTCCAATGAAAACCATTTCAAAGCCTTTCAGAAAGCCCAGAGAACTTCAGTTTATGATCACACAATCTGGCTTCTTGGAAGCATAATATAAAGAAATCAGGGGTGGCACAAGGTTTTTGGACAGTACTGTATTTGAACAAATTTACTTTATCTATTTTTCACTCCATATCCAACTTGTTAAACTTGCTCTGGTCTATTAAATTCTTTATTAGTAATAATAGAGCCAATCATTTCATGGCCCCAGCAGAAGGACCCATCCATCCATTTTCTTCCGCTTATCTGGGGCCGGGTCGCGGGGGCAGGAGCCTAAGCAGAGAAGCCCAGACTTCCCTCTCTCCAGCCACCTCCGCCAGCTCATCAGGAGGGACCCCAAGGTGTTCCCAGGCCAGCCGAGAGATATAATCTCTCGCTTGTATTTGCAATCTCATTCTTTCGGTCACTACCCAAAGCTCGTGACCATAGGGAGTGTAGATTGACCGGTAAATCGACAGCTTCGCTTTGATGCTTAGCTCCCTCTTCACCACGACAGACCGGTGCAGTGTCCACATCACTGCAGAAGCAGCCCCGATCCATCTGTTGTTCTCCCGCTCCTTTCTCCCATCACTCGTGAATAAGACCCCGAGATACTTGACCTCCTTCACTTGGGACAGCAACTCGTCCCTGAGCCGCAGAGTGCAGTCCACCCTTTTCCGGCTGAAGACCATGGCCTCAGACTTAGCGGTGCTGATTCTCATGCCAGCCGCTTCACACTTGGCTGCGAACCGTTCCACTGCGAGCTGGAGGCCACCACTTGACGCCATAACCCGCAAAAAGCAGAGACGAGACCCTGAGGCCACCAAGGGAGAAGCCTTCCACCACCTGGCTACGTCTAGAAATTCTGTCCATAAAAATTATGAACAGAATTGGTGATAAAGGGCAGCCCTGACAGAGTCGAACACCCACAGGAAACGAGTCCGACTTATTACCGGCTATATCCGTTAAAGTATTTGCCACCCCAGTCAGCTGCCCCGTCACCGTCATCATCAGCCTGTTTACCTCTGTGACCGTCCACGCCATCTCTACCACACTCACCTAAGCACTCTTCAGAGCAGCCCCAGTTGTCCAGGGAGACAGCTGTGTGCCCTGCACCGCAGCCAGAACCAGAGCTAGAGCTGGAGGGTCCCGCTCAGTCTGAGCCGCCAGGGAGTCCCGCTCAGCCAGAGCAAGCGCTGGAGGGTCCCGCTCAGTCCGAGCCGCCAGGGGGTCCCGCTCAGAGTTATCTATGTTCACGTCTGTGTCTGGTGTCCTGCATTGGTGTCCTCAATCCTGCCTGCCACACAGCCATTATATGACACAAACAAATTTTTAAATCTTAGAATTGTTTTTAATACATGGATAAAATCCTTTGCCGTCAGAGACTGCCTGAAGTCTGGATCTCATGGACATCACCAGATGCAGTTTCCTTCCTTGAGATGCTCTGCCAGGCTTTTATTGCATTTACCTTCAGTTTCTGACTGTTTGTGGGTCTGTCTTCCTTCAGTTTTGTATTTAGTAATTGAAATGTACATGCTATTGGGCTGAGATCAGCTGACTCACTTGGCCATTGCAGAATCCCATTTCTATGCCTTGAGAAACTCTACAGTTAATTTTGCAGTGTTATTATCTATTTGCACTGTGAAGTGCCATCTGATCAGTTTTGCAGCAGTTGGCTGAATCTATGCAGAGTGTGTGTACTGCAGAATTCATTGTGCTGCTTCTGTCAGCAGTCATATCACCAATAATAATAATAATAATAATAATAATAATAATAATAATAATAATAATGATTCTTCCCTTGGTTATAAAAAAATATTCACTTTATTCATCTTCTCTGGTCTTCCAGATCGTTTAGTGTTACTGTGCTGACCATTGTTTCTTTTTTTAAGAATGGACCAGATGGGTTTCTTTGGGTTTTTCAGCCAAATGATGGTCTCCTTCACGTGCATCGACATCTCTTTCCACCTCATATTGAGAGATTCAGGGAACAACTAACAAATGTAAATTCAAATACTTCAACACTCCAAATATTTTATCTGCTTAATTTGTCATTGAGTAATGAGGAAACTGGCCTCATCTGGTGATGAAGCAGTTAATGCAGTACTTTAGTTAAACACCATGAATGGACGTCCACTGTGGTGGTGTACACAACCAGATGCTGATGGACTTGACTTTTTGCTAATGCAGACGATGCGTCCACATTACAAAACCTCAGACTGTTTTGTGTAGTGCAGTGTTGACTGGCCTCAACCTGAGGGCAGACCTCAGGTCATACTGCAATACTCCAATGTGTGATACTCCATACTACAATGCTATGGTGTATCTAGGAAACGATGAGACGCAAGTAAAACATAAGGTGGATCTCTGGCTGTATCTAGCTCTGTTAGCCTTAGAATTAATGTTTTTACAGGAACTGGGTAATAACACAGTAACACATTCTGACATAAAATGAATGAGACATCATCGTGTCCTCTTCTAAAATAGTGGAATATATTTTCTGGTTATAAAGATATTTTGGGTGTACTTCTGTGGTGCTGTCAGGTTGGGCCTACATCAATCAACTGTGAAATCCGTCATGTATGATAGTTTGCCATCTATCGTTAGACTGCATTAACTGTAACAGAATTATGGCTGGTGTTTTAAGTAGAAATGACAGTATTTGCATTTATTTATTTAATAAAAACATAAGGAATCAGTATTCCCCTAAAGTACTGCCAGCAAACACTTGTAATTGCAGAAAGTAAAGGATGCTTTGTTCATTGAGCTGCCAGTATTATCATCCAAAAATGGCTTGTCACAGATATATCAGTATTGACATGTTGATCTTCTTGCGCTGAAATAAAACTTGTAAATGCTCGGCTTTCCTCAAGAACATAAAGAGCCCAGAAGGTTGACTGGGCCTTCAAAATTCCCAGACCCAATCCAATCCAAGAAAGCAAGGCCCGAGCCTGATCCCCATACCCGTCATACCGCTGCGTCAGCTCACAGCACATTACTGGAGCTCCCGTGTCCATGCCCTGATGATTGAACTGTTTTTGGCACAAGGACAAATCTTAGGTGGTTGGTTTTAATGTTGTGGCTGATTTATATAAATGGAATATCAGCCTATAATTAAATATAATTTTATTTTACATTTAAAGTTGTGTCTGAATATACCCGAATATTACAATATTACATAATATTAAAATGCTATTGTCACTTTGGTTAATTTCCTTCAGTTCTACTCAGTTATTGCCAATTTAGGGTACAGTTTTGCACACTGATCATTGGTAAAAATATTGTTAAACTATGAAAAATATAAATCACCGGTCCAGTCAAGTTTTTAACAAGTTGGATATTGTAAATTCTCTGTGAAAAGTAGAGAGAGCAATTTATTCATGGGTTCTCCTTTTTTTTTTTTCTCTCTGAATTTGGTGAATCGCACAATTCCACAACATTGTTGCACCGGTAGGTAAAAACCTCTCTATTGCTTTGTAATTTTTCTCTGTTACATTCATACTCCTTCCATTCGTTTTTTATTTCATTTTCCCATTTTTTCTTCTCTTAATAAAATGCATAATTGTTATTTTCTAGCAATACAAAGTTCTTATACCTTTAACAGTGAAAAGTCGAGCATGGCGTGACTGTTTCAGTGTTAGAACCTTGTTTTTGTATTAGAACTAATAGTAAGTTAAACTGTCACCACGTGTGTTGAGCTAAATGAGATGAGGTTGCATGCATTGTTTGGCTTGGTTGGCAGATAATGGATTGTGAACCATTGTTGCTATATTCCCTCTACTGTGGAAGCCTTGTGGAAAGATTTATGATTTGCATTGTTATTTTGTTTTTTGCACCCCCCAGATTTGCATGCTATCAGAGGTGGTGCAGGGGGCAGGTGATCACAGGGTGTAACACTCCGAATTAAAGCCTGACTAATGCAACTTTTTGAAGCTGTGTGAGAATCCCTGCTCATTCATCAGCATAGACAACCAGCCTGTACGTGTGTGCAGTTTTAGTTGATCACTAACTCATACGCACTAAAGAAACGTGAGCTGTTCCTGACCTTTTATCTTGAATCTATATTGCTGCTCAGCCCTGTATGCTTTTGCAAATTCTATTCCCCATTGCCTTATTAACTGCAGCTCATTGGCTGAACCTTAATGCATTATGGACTAATTTGAGGGCCTCTGCCTTGTTTTCCATAATTGCTGCCATTTCATTGGTAGACCTGAAGAGTAGCTGAAATGTCATTAAACGTGTGGCCATACCTCAGGCTTTCATTTCCCCTCATAAAGCCAGAGCCTTCCTCCTCTCGCTTCTCCCTCCCTCCTCGCTGTGCTGTTATGACAGCCCCTGGGTTTCATTAGATCAGCGGTCAGATGAAAACCTCCTTAACAGCACCAGTCACACCTAAGTGTTTATTAAAGCCAAGGGGACAGGAGAGGGATCACGTGACTGACCTGGAGGGACGGGCATGTGGTATATAAATCTAACTTTATGTTGGAATGTGAGACCATCTTGGACACAACTATGGTGTCTGGATTTGAGGGTCCGCGGCAATGTTAACGGGGACACATCATGCAAATGCACTCTCCAAAACCAGCTGCTCATTTTTCTGCTTTCCTCACAGGAAGTGCGTCTCTAACAGAGACACAGGTTCATTGTAGCGTCTCAGCGGTGAAAAGCACTGCCACACGGCTGAATAGATGCACCGTAGATACAGTAACAAAGATCCACCTGCAGTCTGTCATTGTTATTTCCTCGCTAGAGCAGCAACTCTAATAATCTCAGCAACATGCAAAGTGTGCTTAATGTTCTCTTACTGGCTGTAGGAAAGAATACAGATATCTGTTGTGTATTTGTATAGTATTTATTTTTGTAGATGGCTCAAATGTAAGAATTAAGACACTGAAGTCATAAACTGAGTAACAAACTGAGCTGTTTGGTCATTTTCACCCCTCAGCCTGAGAAGGCTGAAGTGCTATTGTGGTCACCCCGCCGGGCGGGCAGGTGGGCAATTTTTAATTTTGTGAATGCGATAGCTCAAGAACCATGTGACCAAGGATGCCCAAATTCACCCATAGATGCATCTATTAAAAATGACTTAGTTCTTACCATAATAATGACCAGCACAGGAAGTTGACAGTATTCTCTGTTGTTTGTATTATAATTTTAGCATTTCTTATTCCTGGTCCTTACTTAGCCATTTGCTTTTGAATTAATATGGTGAATACAGTCACTGAAATGTAATTCCTTTACATTTTTTAAATTTACAAAACAGAAGAAGCATATGATTAGGTATATTAGCTGGTTTTAATTCTTCACACATGTACTTCCATGAAACAGTGCCTTTCACTGTCCCAAACCTTGTTTTCCAGACCAGTGAATGTATCCAGGGTTCAAACATGCTCATTTATCACTGATCTTAAGATCTTCTGACATTCACACTAGTATCACCGTGAGATTCGTATTATCAGTTTTTAATGAAATGTGTGTCGGATCATTTGCCTTCAAATCATGTTGGAGGTCCCCAGCAGAAGACTGCAGTTCACTAAAATTTTCTCTGATATTCACATTTGCAATCCAAACAATGGATTGCAAGACTACTTTGTTTATAACAGGCCTCCGAGAATTCTCAGAGTATTTGAAGCTCTCAGCTCTGCAGAGTATTTATGCATCTTATATTTGTTCTCATTATTTTTGGTTTATCGGCAAGTTTGGGAGGCTCAACTTATGTCAGGCTCAGTTTAACCCCTTATTGCCTGAATTTATTTACAATCATACAAAAAATTAATTTTTTGTGTTTTTGCTTTCAATTAGATCCTAAATGACATTGAGATGGCAAATTTTCATATAGTACATACAATTGATGTAAATTTAGGTATGATGCAAATTAGCGACATCAGGCATCAATGGAATAAATGCATTTTACAGTCTCAGGTATATTGATGATTTTATTTATGTTACTATCCAAACAATTACTTAAAAAGTCATTGAATTCATAGAACTAGTTGTTCTTGTTAATGCACAGCTAAAATTTACAATTTGAAAATCTGAAAAGCAAACAAAGACAAACAATCTTTTTCACAGATATCATAAAAGCATCCATCCATCCATCCGCCTCTGCTTATCC
>VUQK01041099.1:0-16072 GCA_015106715.1 Bujurquina vittata
ATTATTTAAAGAATTTAAATCTGATCTAATGTAATTACTGAGCATTTTTAGCCAATCGCTTGTTTCTTTAGTGCTCAGAGACAGAAGTGAGCTCTTGCTTGTCCCCAGAATTTTAATCCTGGGCTTGAATGTAGTCTCAGCTCTCAGTCCATCCTGTCCTCGGTCTCGGCTGGATCTCTCTGTGTCACTATGTTTCTATTTTTGCCGTTTCCACGGTAACCTCTCAAACTTGTTACAAAGTAACCGGAGGCTGGAACTAGCCTGGCGGTATCACGTGGTATGGCCAAACTCGTATGCGATTGGTCTGTGGGTTTCCTCGGACGCTTCGCCATTACCGTAAGGACTGTAAAAGCTGCGCTGGTAAAACAGAAAGTGCTCAACACGATCTTAAGTGGTCATTTCTGTTTTGGTATTGGGTTCGGGTCCGTATGAGACATCATTTCGGTCCGGATCCGGACCGAGGTCCACCGTTTGGGGATGCCTGTACTATACTATCGCTCGATCTGATCCGAGTGCCTCCGAAGCATCTCCCTTTGGAGCTGTTCTACCTCCCTAACTGGGAGGAGAGCTGAGGGTTGATCCACAGGAGAAAATAAGCATCACGTTTATCTTGGAAAATGTTTCTGGGAACCTGTTTATCATGCTGCCAACTAACTTCAGACGGGTGGAGAAAAATGGGCAGCATATCTGTGTGTGGTCACATCCTCAGGGCCTCAGGGTCCGTGGGCCCACAGCTTGGACTGAATTTGGGGGGTTTCAGCTTCAGTACACAGATTTCTCCTGATTGTGCTTTCAGTGAATTGATCTGAGCCGGACCAAGCTGTGGACTTCAGACTCGGTCTCCGCCATATTCCTCCATCCTCAGAGTCTGATGCCTCTGCTGCTGTCACAGGAAATGATGCGTCTCTCAGAGGCCGGCTCGTTAAATCTGTCCATTACTTTCTCTGTCTGCTTCCAGCTGTTCGACGGAGCCGGCCACATTTCATCCTTCCGCTTACACACTCCACTTCCTTGGAAACAAAAGAGGGATTTCCTCCTCTCTGAGCTGCGCTCAAATCTCAGCACACACCCGCCAACATATACGAGCCAGACGTATGTGTGTGGTGCCGGTCGGCGGGGTCACCGTTCGGCCTACGGTGTGGTTACGACTGAAGGGAGGTATGCGGCAGCCCCCATCCGCTCTGCAGAGCTCTGGGGAGCAGGATCATCACGGTATAGAGCTGATCCAGAGACTGAAGCCCCTCTGTAATCCCCTCCTGCTGATGCACACAGCTGCTTGTGTGTGCTTCAGCTGCTTCAGCCAAACTTCAGCGTTTTTATAACTCAATCAGCCCAACAGGCTGCAGAGGCAACAGGCCTCACCCTGCACACTCAGGGTTACAGGGTTTCAGGTCCCCAACCCCTCTTCCTGCTGGTAACGCTGGAGATGAAACCGGAGACCTGGGCGTATCTTCCCCCCTCCAGATGTGCTCACGCTCGCTTGCTTCTTACTCAGACAAAGAGGACTTTTAGGAAAAGAAAAGGCTCTACACTGTTAGACTGAACTGCAGGCTGTGGTGAGGTTAGCTCATCGATGAAGAACAGTAGCCGCTGCTCTGAAGAGACAACTGCATTAAAGCATCTCTGTTCCGCCAATGCCTGTCTCTGTTTTAAAGTGAAGCTCTGGAAGGGCTTCATTACGTCCTGTGAACATCTGCACCGCCTCCTGCTGAGGCCTCAGTGAATTCCATTGTTTTACTCATTTTAGTGTGGAGGTGGGAGCCCATAAACTCTCAATAACAGAGAAACAGCAAACAGAGCTGAAGTTAAAGACGTATATATGAGAAACTCGCATTACCTGAATCATGTTGCTCCTATGTGAGAAGGTGATTCATTGGCTTATGTGATGTTACAAATTTCATTAGGGCTGCAACTATTGATTATTTTAGTAATCGAGTATTCTATCAATTATTCCATCAATTACTCGAGTAATTGGTTAAGAAATACTTTTTTCACAGTTCATCTGCACATTTTAACTTCCGTACTGCAGTTTTTCCCTGTGTGAAACAAACAGGGTGGATGGAGCAGCTACAAAGTAAGCTTCACTTACTGATCAGGTGGTTGATGAAGGACCTCCAGCTGTTTCCCAGAACAGGTTTAATGGTGATTACAGGAGGAAAAGCTTCTTTTGGACGCTGGAAAAACATTTCCTTCCACTCCATCTGAGCGCAGCGTCTGCGGTACTGCTTCTTTGCGCTTGTGCAGACAGACTGCACGTAAAACAGCTGACTGCTGCTGTTGCGTTATCAGTGTTTATGTTAATAAACTGGGGGCTGCATGAGCATAATCTTGCAATGCTTTATTATTCTCAAGCATTCTCCTAAATACGTTTCTACTGCAGGTATATTTGGTCACTAACCAGGGATTAAAGTATAAAAAATATTGTGACGGGGAAGGGGTCCTTCTGGTACCAGACGATCGCTAACACGGCTTTTGCTCTCAGTATGTCCGAGAGCTGAATTAGAGAAAAAAATAAGCACGGCGAGCACAACACATAAACACACAAAGACGGCAGAGAGCGGTGGAGGCGTGGAAAACATGTCAGCGATGATCCACTCAGTGTCAAAGGGAATCTGTCGCAGCGACGGATAACTGAGAGTTGTTTTCTAACTCCTGATCCCCTCCATTCCAGTAGGTGGCAGTCATGCAGCTCTAAGATGGTTTGGTCAACCGCAAACCTGCAAGAAGAAGACAGCAGAGCACGGTAATGCCACTAATGTGAGCGAAACGCTATTTAATGGATCAGATTGCATTTTTTATTCCTACAGATATTCTATCCAGTGATTTAGGCCAGGATCGGACCAATATCGATACTGAATATTGGACCGGCGCATCCCTAATCAGTTATAAAAACTGACCTTTGAGCTCAGTGACCATCACTGATCTCAAAGGTCAAATGTTTAATTTAGGAAGTTTCAGTCTGTGAAAAATACAGAAGTGAAAATGGTCTGAAAAAGGTGTGGAATCTGGTGGTAAATATATCTTCAACCATCATTAACAGCAGAACTATGGAGCCGAAACATCTTTGTCCTCTGAGTGCACCAGAGCAGCTCTGCATGATTCACAGCTCAGTATAATCCTTCTTTATCTGATACTGAGCCTCACTGCAGCCCTCACTTCATCTAATACTGTTCTAGCTGCTCCTCCTTTAACAGAGCTTTCTTCTGATTGGCTCCCCCTCACAAACAGAACTGCAGCTGGGTGGGGCTTCAGTGCGTTCAGCTGCATTTTCTTCTGCACACCAAATGAAGCCGGCTTGTCTCCACTGCTTTCTCGTTCTCACGCCACTCTAAGATCCACTGAGTGCAACAGCGCCCACTAACTGTCATACACTGACTACATGGGGAAACACTGACATCATCAGGGCCCATCAGACTCGCCGTTCCGGCCCCTGGAGCTCAGAGAGCCTCAGATGGTTCAGATTACTCAGCTGTACTGCAGCAGCTGAAGAAGACTAGACTTTCTGGAGAAAAGATTTCTTTCTGGTCTCGACTTCTTCACCTCCTGAAGCATCGCTGGCATGTATGTTTGGTCTGAGCTGGGACGTCCATCCTTCAGGAGAAGACTGCAGTGCCTGTCTCAATGATGATGGGTCTGTGGGGACATCACAACCAAGGCAGCAGCTGTAGAGTCATCTCAGAATCTTAGCATTGACGGTGGAGGTTGGTGAAATGGTGCAGCTACAACACCAACCAAAGTTCCTCTGATGGCTTCAAAAAAATATCTGAGGAGCATTTGTGAACAGATGAGCCAAAACCTCCATGACCTCATTAGAAAAGGAGAGACTGAGGAAGTAAAGTGATTGTGGACTCATCTTCAGTTTTCTCCAGAACGTTTGCAGCTGTCGCAGCATCTCCGTCTCTGTAACCTGGGAGCTCCTCGTGGAGGTAGAGGCCCACACAGTCCCATACTCCTGTCTTCATGAGGCCGACAATGGCGATCAGAAACCAGGTGTAGGAAAAATGGAGACAGCGTGCTCTGTGCAAGTTCGGCATCTGATGTTATTATCTCACTTCCTGCTGCCTGAGAGGACCATATAAGGGATATCCCCTCTGTGTGACATCATGCAGAGCCAAAATACCTGAACCCAGAGTGTTTGTATTACAGGGAGAACATTAAAAACAGCTGCAAAGCATAGACCAGCAGAACCAGCAGGTGAAACCAGTTCATCACTCACTCTGACCAGTCCTGCTGACATCATCTGGGTCCTAATGACAGCTTTAATCCATCCACGTATATTCCAGCTGTCTCTAGAGACAGGACCCTGTGTGAACATTATGGATCCCCATATTGGAAGCTCTTCATCTTATAACGTGAATCCACATCCTCTGTACTCCTCACTTACTAATATATCACTATAGACCTTCCTCAAACCACATGTTAAAGTAATAATTACCAAGAGAGCAGCAGGAAGCAGACCTCAGAGACCCTCCATCCACAATACCTCCGTCACTCCCTGCAACTTCAGACTCCTGCTTATGAAGGTCAGATCATCAGCAAAAAGACTTCCTGCTGGAAGCTGGTCTGATGAGCTGCCCGAAGCCCAAGTGTAGTTCTGAACACCACACCCACACAAACAGGACAGGTGGAGGGATCACTGAGCATGATCAGCTCATCAACAACACTCTGTTTCTTTCATCCATCGATAATCTACTCAGTTCCTCCAGTAAATAACTGATGGATCTGCTTCTCTCTGTTTATAATATCAGAGGTCATATCTGAGTCATCCATCGTTCAGGTTCAGTCACTGCTCAGCATCCTCACCTGTAACTCAGAGAATGGAACAAGTTCTTCATCAGTGAAAGTCGAGCCCATCCTCACCAAACGCTTCATATCTCACAGTCATATAAATCATGTCATAAATACTCTCAGCTGCAATCTGCTGCAATCACAGCTCAATAAAAATAAGATGGATCCTCTGGTAATTATTAATTACAGGATCATTTATAACAGCAAAATATATGAAAACAACTGAATGACTTTGAGTGTAAACATTGTTTATGATCAGGCACAATCAGGGAGCCAATCAGAGCGCAGAAACAGCTCTCCCTGCTGCCTCCACACTGTGGACCATCACAGCTTCATCAGGTTTGGCTCTCAGGAGGGTTTTAGGCTTTATCTCCTTATTTATGTGTGCCATATTAATAAGATTGCATGTGTTACAGAAATGTCTCAATGCCGTTCGTTTCTGCTCTTTAAATTTAGAGCAGAGGATTTCCATCATCACATTCCCACCACCTCCCTCCACAGTCTGGGGGTATGAGGCTGCGAGCAGGCATCATCAGCAATCAACCATCTTCACATCAAACTGAAGCAGAGAGCGAGAAGGTCCTGCAGCCATGCAGAGGAGGAGATCTGGGCCTCAGAGATCTTCAGTGGCTTGTTTGTGCAGCTCTGAGCTCATTCCAGCCTAGAAACAGAGCAAAGGGGACCCTGTTAAAAGTCACTCTCCTTCCTCTGGGTGAGAGCTGAGCTGCAGATACTCTACAGGTCAGAAAACATCTTTCTGAAAGCGGCTGTTTAGAGTCCTCAGAGATGACGCTGAGCAGCATTAACACAGACAGCGAGCATGTGTGTGTGAATGAGATGGCTGAGGGGTGAGGTCATCGACAGCTGGACGGAGAGGAGGAGGAGGACAGCTGCCGGCGGAGCCTCTCGCTGCACCTGGAGCTCAGCTTAACGTGGGCCACGCTGCACATGACCCGCGAGCTGCTCCGCTCTCCCGGCTCCTCTGGAAAGCCGATCAACCCGTCCTGAAGGAGCCTGGCTCACACTCCCCGATGACTGCAGTCATGCTTTAGGTCAGGGGTCAGGGTCATGGCAAATAACTTTTAAATGACAATAACAGCAAGTTCAGCTTGTTGTTCAGCTGCAGACGTGCTCAGCTCTCAGGGAACGTGTGCAGGAGCGTGCACTTCCTGCTCAGGGCTGCAGAGCAAATAAACTGTATATAAAGGATGGCCTTGGACACTGCCTGCTGGTTTTGGGTGTATTTTGAAGCCTCCATGTTTTCATTCTGGACATAAAAATGTTGATTTCTCTTTCTGGGGACAGAAAAGAGCATCTGACATCTGCATTCCCAGACTGCACAGAGTGTCACACAGACACAGCCAATTATAATCCCAGAATTTCTCTCAGCTCCGCCTTCTTGGTTGCTCTATTAGTGCAGTAAATTCAGCTGCTCCCTTCCTCACAGGGAAGTCCCAGTCTGCTGCACAGCATGAACTCCGGGCTGGGGGAAGGCGAACAGAAGACTAATTCTCCTCACTCGCCACGCAGAAACTGACCAATCAGAAGAGACCAAGGCAGGAGAGGAAGCGGCTTGTTTCACAGAGGATGAAGTGAGTCAGATCCAAAGAAGGATTATTTTAAACTGTGGCTCATGCAGAGCAGCTCTGATCCACAGATCAGACTAAGATCCTCTGTGAGTGAGAGCAGCGAGTGTTCAGATCTGTTAGTTATTAGCATCAAATGAATCATTTAGATTTTCCCAGTAATCCCACTGACACAAACACAAACTGATCACATATTCCCGGCCGGTGGCGCTCATAAATGGCCCGGCACTGATGCCCTGCAGGAACAGTGCACACAAGTAAACTATGCTATCCATAAATACCAGTTTAAACTGGAACGCTGCTCTGAGGTATTAATCTGATTTAAACATGAACACGCAGATGGTGTGTGTGTGTGTGTGTGTGTGTGTGTGTGTGTGTGTGTGTGAGTGAGAGGAAATGAATGGGTGATTGATGGGCTGAAGAGCAAATTGCCCCCTGGGGTGATATGCTCCCTCCCCCATCACTGCCTTCTCTTCAGCAGCCCCCCCTGCTCTGCTCCTATCAAATGTACCATCAGCAGCCTTCCTCACACTCCTCCTCCTCCTCAGTTATCTGGCCTCATTGGCACGCTGCTGATGCGACGATGCTGTGCAGATGAGTCGAGACCTTCATCCAAGCGGGACAGTTGATTCTTAATGAGAGGAAGGTCAGAGGAGCAGTTATCTCTGAGCTCGAGTTCTCCTCACACTACAGCACGAGCTTTGCTGCTGCACATGATCCTGCAGGGTTTGCTCCATGGATGCATCCGGACACCTTTAGGTCCAGATGCATCCTCTGTGAGTGAGACAGGCTCAAAGCTGGATTTATGGCTCACATCTGCACACAGAGGTCCTGTTTGTTGTTCTCAGCTTTCCTTCCTGCAGTCGTAAGACCAAGACGGGTTCCACCAGCACTGAACCTAAACCTGGCTGAGCAGGTACGTTTCAAACTGTAGTTCCTCTGCCGTCCAGCAGAGGCGCCATGGTGAGTCAGTCCCATAGACTGTTAGATAAACATATTTATAGCTGATCCAGAGTCTGCTTTATAACAGCTGTACGGGAGGAGGGGGGGCTCTGACTTCAGTGAGGTTTTGGTGGAGGAAGAGGAACAAACTGCAGCAGTCTTTTCAAGAGGACTCAGCAGCTTTTTAATGAAGGGAAGGAAGACAATCCTGCATGCAGTCCCTTCTGTCTCACTGTGAAAGCTCATTACTCAGCGCCTGCTTTAAATATGTAATGTGACGCGTTGGTGATGCATCATCTCCTGGGTGATGTCAGCTGGCTGCCTTCTAGATGTCTCATACAGCTTCTGAGAGGTTGTCAGGCGCAGGGCTGCAGTCGCAGAGCAGAAGTGCTCCATCATTCGACCTCTGACCCCACATCATCCCTGCAGGCTGCAGAGCTGAAAGGACAGATTCTCCTACTTCGTTTCTATTGGACACGTGACTCAGACGGGTCGCTGTGTCGAAGCACTCAGAAATATTTAGGAGATACAAAGTGATGTGTTGCTCAGCTCTGCAGGCTCTCTGTGCGGCTGCAGGAAGCATCACAGATCCTGTTAATGATTATTAATGTTTTAACAATAAGGGAACAAGGAAGATTTTGCTGCTTCTCTGTGGAAACCCCTGCAGCTTCTGTCAGCTGTTATGATGGTCAATGAGCTTTGTGAGTGTGAAAGTTCACAGAGAGTCCGCGACACACACTTTCAGCACAGCAGGACACACCTGGCTCA
Organism: Bujurquina vittata; assembly: GCA_015106715.1. NCBI lineage: Eukaryota > Metazoa > Chordata > Actinopteri > Cichliformes > Cichlidae > Bujurquina > Bujurquina vittata. The sequence goes on from VUQK01041099.1 coordinate 8,085, forward strand.
GGCTGCAGGGCGCGCTCATCTCTGCACGTTCACCTGCAGCAAGATTTATTAGAGCTGCATGAGTCTGACTCTCTATCACTGCAGCTCTTTGCCTGACAGCATGAAGCTCCTTCAGGCGGCTGATTTGCTGCAATATGAATAAAATGGAATTAATGTTGATCAGTGAAAGTTACCAAAGAGTCACAGGCTTTGGTGAATATGATGGAAACAGAGAATATGTGGCTGTGCGAGTCTAACACAGACACACACACACTCTGACCTGCTGCCCTAAGAGACCTATATACATCCGCCACCTAAAATAGTCCCCAGCAGCTGCACGTCTCCTCCTCCTTTGCTCAGTCAGAGGTCAGGAGAGCAGTGTATTCAGGAAGCTGTGCTCACACATGTTCAGTGAGCACCGGCGGGTACGGGCTCAGAGACACACAGAGTGGGCAGTAGAGGAAGTGATGAGGTCGGAGGCAACAGGTCAGCAGATCAGGTAACATCACTTATGTTCAGACTCCCCCTGGTGGTCAAACATCTGCATGAGGAGTCAGATCCACGAGGCCTGTGGCTGTCATTCCTCAACAGAATTCCAAACTTCCTGGACTGAATCTCCAAGAGGAGGTGACAGATGAAAACTTACACCCCGATAAAGAAGCTGTTAGGAAAAAATACAAATATGCTTACACAAGCGCCTTCAATCACTGTCAGTGAGCTAAACGCTCTAAAACTGGAGATTCACATGAAACATTTAAAGGAAGCCTAAAGCTTGAGACAATAAGTACATTAATATGTATTATAATAATTATATTGTGATTTTTGAGAAAATCTAATGAGAATTAGAGATTAAAATATATTATTATAAAGTAATTTGCTAAAATAAGCAAAATGAATTTGTCAAACTGTGGCAATCACAGTGTTTTCATTTAACTGATTTTTCTACTATTACTACTAATAAGGTCTTTTTGTTCTGGCATCACTGGGCTTCCATACCTCCAGCTCGCATCTTTTCTGATGCAGCTGGTGTTTCCTGCGCATGCGCCGCGGCAGTCACGACTCGGACGCTGCTGCTGCGGGAAACATGGCGATGAAGGCGCTCAGAGGGATGGTGAACGGGGCCATGAGCGAGCTGTCCTCGGCCGTCAGCGGGAACAGGCCGCCGGCCGCCGCTCCGACCTCCTCCTCCGCCGCCTCCCGGGAACACGTGATGGCCGTAAAACGGGATTACATCTCGCAGCCGCGCCTCAGTGAGTCCCCGTCAGGCTGCCTGATGGAGGTGATGGTGCCAGCTGAGCAGGCTGAGTCATCTTTAGAGAGAGGTGGATGAGGACAGGACGGAGGCTGGTCGCTCTGATCGACCCTCCTGTCAGATATCACATATCAGGGGTATCCCTCTCGGTGACGTCACACAGATCTGAGAGTAGAAAAAAATGTGATGCCGTGCACTCAGCAGGATGGTCACGTGTTCTGCCTGTACAGGTGAACACCTGCTGCAGATCATTCTGAGCTCAAGGACCTTTTACATCATGGAGCTGCTCCTTCTGGATGATCCAGTTTGGGGGTTTAAGGGTTCAGAGGTCTTTAGAGGCGTGCACACATGTTAAACTGCAAATATTGCCCACATAATTTTCTGCTACAGTCCAGCAGAAAACCTGAAAGCTGCATCCTTATTTCCTGTTGGGCTGCCTTTAATGCAGGGCTGTGCTGATGCTGTGGTCTGACTGCCTGCAGGTGGAAGGCTCTGGGCTTATCTAGGGGAGGTACCTGAGACCAGCTGCAGGTGTGGGGCTGCAGCTCAGCCTCAGATGTTTCAGTGCTGCTTCATTATTTTATTTCCTCTGTTAACTCAACGTGTTTTCTGCCTCCTCAGCCTATAAAACCGTGTCTGGAGTCAATGGGCCGCTGGTGATTCTGGACCAGGTGAAGGTAAGAAGAACCTCCTCCTGTCCAAAGCAGAGACGGGCATTTGTCACATGTCTGAGTAAAAATCTATGCTGACCTGAAACCTGATGCACAGGAATGTCCATGCATGCCACAGACGCTGCCCCTGAATCTTCTGCCAGGATATTTACTGTGTAGCTGTTTCCAGGATGGCAGCGAGAGCTGACACAGAGACAGGAGGCTGACACGGAAATGCTCAGATCTTCACTGGGAGGCAGCATGGACTCAGCTCAGAGTCAGAGAGGCTGAGGTGGTCTGCACATGTGCAAAGGGAGGTTGGGGGGAGGTGGATGGAGCTGCGGGCAGGAGGAGCAGAGGAAGACCTCAGAGGAGGTTCATGGATGAAGAAGAACGTGCAGAGGGTTGGAGTGTTGGGATAGGGGAGATGGAGGCAATGATCTGCTGGGGCGCCCCCTAAAGGGAGCAGCTGGAATTGAAGTCCATCATACAGAGAAGATTTAAACAGCTGAGCTCAGAAATGCCCACACAGGGACCAGAATTTTAAAATCTCTGCACCCTGAAACCGATGTGATAAAGTTATTGTTAAAAACTGATGATTCAGTTTCCATCCCAACCTCAAAATGGGAGCAAGATCTTTCCATCGACCCAGGTCCAAATACAGATATGTTTAAATACCTTCAAAAGCTTCAACTTACACCTCATAAATACAAAACACACAACTGTGTGCACAGGACAAAGGATGCTCAGACACAAGCACCCACTGTGCTCAGAGCTACATGCACGCTGTGGGGGCTGTACGGCTGTTCAGAGGTCCACGCGGGTCAGCTGCTGTAGAGCTTTTAGCAGGAGGCGTTTGATCCCAGTGATGAACTGAAATCCACTTTAAATGACCTTAGGGAGCTTTTGGCTGTGTGTTTGTGCAGGTTTGTTTTCTCAGGCACAGCTTCCTAACAGCTCCTGTAAGCTGAACCAGGCGGTTCCAGTGTTTCAGTGTCAGCGTCACACAGACAACAACCAATCACAGCTGAGTTCATACACAGCATGACCGGTTGGTGTTAGGGAGGGCTGACCATGGTCAATACTTGGTGGAAAAGTTTGTCGCTGTGAGGCCTAAAAAGACCTCCGGTCCCAAAACCTTTATGAGTTCACCTGTGAGCTGCAGGTGTTAGGACGCCACATGTCTGGGGCTTCCCTGTGAAGCTCCCTGGATCATCCAGGCACTGATCTTCTCTCTTGTCCACAGTTTCCGCGGTACGCAGAGATCGTCCATCTGACGCTGCCCGATGGAACCAAGAGGAGCGGGCAGGTGCTGGAGGTCACCGGCTCCAAAGCTGTGGTGCAGGTATTTAACCTGCGCTCTGGCAGTCTGAAACATCTGCTGGAAGGTTCACGATGAAGCTTCTCCTTCTCCGCTCTGCCTCTGCAGGTGTTTGAGGGCACCGCAGGCATCGATGCCAAGAAGACCAGCTGTGAGTTCACAGGAGACATCTTACGAACGCCGGTCTCAGAGGACATGTTGGGTAGGTCATGTGACACAAAGTCAGGCGGAGGCCGCGCTGGCTGTTAATGCGTGCTGTGGTACCCGGACGCTCGGTCAGGTGTGTTTGTGTGTTTGCAGGTCGTGTGTTTAATGGATCGGGCAAACCCATCGACAGAGGACCCGCCGTCCTCGCCGAGGACTTCTTGGACATCATGGGTACGTTTCTGCAGCAACTCAGCTCTGCTGTGGCTGCCGGCAGGACGCCGCTGAAGCTGATTGGTGCAGCAGCCTGCTGTAAACGAGCACGTGTTACCACAGGAACCCTGTGACCTGCATCAGGGTCACATGGTTAACGTGATGTCACTGAGATGAAACACAGCAGCCTCTGCACCGCACCACAACCTCCTCATTCATAAACCACCTGCTCTGAGTCTCTGAATCCTGATTGGCTCAAAGGTGAGGGTTAGGTGCGCAGTGAGGAGGGGCTGCACCTGTACGCCCCCTCTGAGCAGGTCGTTTGAAGGCAGGCTCTGAGATCCTTCAGAGGGTTCAGGTCAGTCAGGGATATGTTTACATATTGAAACAGTACAGAGAGTTAGAAATATACATATATTGATATATTCCCTCCTCTCTCCATCACTCTGTGGTTCATCAGTCCAAATCTTTGCTCATTATTCTCATATTTTCCTCTTTTTTATAAAATAGAGTCCCTGAAAAATAAATGATGACTGCTAACGGGCTCGAAAAGTAATAAAGTATCTGTGCTGATCCACGGGTTGATGCTTCCCTGGATGATTAATATCTGCTGCAGGGCTGTGATGCAGCGCTCTCAGGTGTGTAAATGTCTCCGTGTGTCTCCTCAGGACAGCCGATAAACCCTCAGTGCCGTATTTACCCCGAGGAGATGATCCAGACCGGCATATCTGCCATCGATGGCATGAACAGCATCGCCAGAGGCCAGAAGATTCCCATCTTCTCTGCTGCGGGGTTGCCGCACAATGAGGTACCCGCCCTCCATCTGCTCTATGAAGCTCCTTTTGATCCGGCTCCGTCCTCATCCTCACTCTTCCTCTCCTCAGATTGCAGCTCAGATCTGCCGGCAGGCCGGTTTGGTGAAGAAGTCCAAGGACGTGATGGACTACAGCGAGGACAACTTCGCCATTGTATTCGCAGCTATGGGGGTGAGAACTTCTTTTTCTACATCAGAAAACTGTGAATATGAGATGTTGGCTCCTCTGCGCGAGTTCATATTTCAGGTGATTTTTAAAGTGTTATGTGACCACCGTCAGGAGGAGCAGATGCTAGCGTTACTCTGAGGAAAGGCTGAGCCAAACTCTGAAGTCATCACATCCTCTGAATGCATCATCTGACCCCACCAACCTGGTCTTTAAGTCCGACGTCATTTCTGGGTCCAGATGCCCTTAAATGGACAGCAGTCACTGTTCGCTATTACATTCGGATCGGTCAAAACAATGAGGGACACAGCATTGCTGCATATTGAACGCGGCAGAGTTTGGACCCGGAAATGGAATTCTGCATCACCACTTAAAGACCGGATAGTCTACAGAGGAGGGTTTGGGAGGAGCATCATCTCAGAGGACTCAGAGAAGCTGCAGGCATGAAGGCAGATTTGGAACGTGAGATGTGAGCAGAGGAGATCAGCTCGCGCCTCGCGGTACCTGCTTCATGTGAATGTGTGGAGCTCCTGCAGGTTCCAGCAGGTGGAGATGATCTGTTATGAACGGCTGTGTGGCAGGCAGGATTGAGGACCCCCAAGCAGACACCAAACACAGAATCAAACTCAGAAAGGTGGAGGTTTATTGCAAACTGAAAAGGGGGGACACACAGCAGGCAGGGTACGCAATGAAGTTAGACGACGACGCGACAAGAGGCACAGAAAACACAAGACTTAAATACACAAGGAAACGAGGGGAGTGGAAACAGCTGGGAACACAGGTGAAACGCATTACACAGACGAGACCGGGGAAGCAAAACTGAACATGACAGACAAAGACCAAAGGACTATCAAAATAAAACAGGAAGCCAGACGGGGAACAAAGATGCTGACCTAACACACGGAAACACAAGGAGCTAGAAATAAACTGAGGGCTAGCATGAGAACAAACTAAAAGAACACAAAACCCTGGGCCACCAGCCCAGGACCATGACATGATCAGAGGCTGAAGGAGCTCTCACAAAGAGTTTGGGAGGAGCTTCTTTCCAAAGCCGATGTGTCAGAGTACGTCCGAATGTGGACAGCATCATCTCGACTTCTTCATCCATCCATCAGCAGCTCCACCCGGATACCGCTAACCTCAGGCTGAGGGTCAAATAACCTGCTTTGACTTCTTTCTTCAGTCAGAACGTTTGAAAGCGGCCTGGTGATGAAGAGGTTCATGCACAGTCTGCAACTTCCTGTCAAACTGCAGGTTGGGGAGCTGAGGTCCTCACAAGGTTCCTGTTCTCCTGAAGATGTTCCTCGTAACCTTACAGCAGTGTCTGTGACAGATTTGGTGACTCTGAAAGTTGTCCATGTGAAACATGTTAGAAGCTGTCTGCTGCAGTCTCCACTCACTGAGCACCAGCACTGCACATCACTCACTCACACGTTTGTCCAGGTGTTTCAGGGCTGACTCAGACCACGTCACCTGTGCGCTAACGGGACTGATGCTTGTCTTCTCTCCGCCCTCAGGTCAACATGGAGACAGCCAGGTTCTTTAAGTCGGACTTTGAGGAGAACGGCTCCATGGACAACGTCTGTTTGTTCCTCAACCTGGCCAACGACCCAACGTACGACATGTCATAAAGAAAAGGTTCAAAGAGAGGTTGAGGCTGAGTTTTACCTGTCACAGCAGGCAGGTAACCTTTCTGTGGGGACCAGGACAGTCAGGAGGTTCAGAAGCTCAGGAATAGAAACTTCTGTTTCATTTATTTTGTGACAGGAAGTGTGAAATTCAGTGCTGCAGGAACCTTTACTGGTACAGGTGTCTGCTGCCTTGCTGCCATGCACCCTCAGAGTTACTGAGCTTTAATGTTAACAGGTACAAATCGACCCTGCACTTATTCACCTTCTTGTTGCAGGATCGAGCGAATCATCACGCCTCGCTTGGCTCTGACTGCAGCCGAGTACCTGGCCTATCAGTGTGAGAAGCACGTGCTCGTCATCCTCACCGATATGAGCTCCTACGCAGAGGCTCTCCGAGAGGTCGGCCGCAATTTCAGAGCACTGATTCTAAAATTGCTGCAGTAAATGGATTATATGTTTACTTCCCGCTTTCAGGTGTCCGCAGCCAGAGAGGAGGTGCCGGGCCGCCGAGGTTTCCCCGGCTACATGTACACCGATCTGGCCACCATCTATGAGAGAGCTGGCAGAGTGGAAGGACGGAGCGGCTCCATCACCCAGATCCCCATCCTCACCATGCCCAATGACGGTACTCATACGAACACACGGCTCACAGAGGAACTGCGAGGGCCTCGTTTTTACAGCTGATCTCGTTTCCCTCAGACATCACTCATCCCATCCCTGACCTGACTGGCTACATCACCGAGGGACAGATCTACGTGGACAGACAGCTACACAACAGACAGGTAACAAAGAGCAGCCGTGGACCTGCAGCAGCCGCCTCTGCAGCCGGCATCTCCTCAGCTTCAGGTCAGATCATGCAGCTGCCTGTGTTTGCTGTCAGTGCTGCAGGTGTGGAGGATTATAGTCAGTGAATTCTCATTTATATTGTCGCTGTGATGGCGACTGATCTGTAGACACTGATTAAATCAGAGCAACACGATGCCGATCTGTCCTCTCTAACCTGCCTTCCTCTCCCCCTGCGCTCAGATCTATCCTCCCATCAACGTGCTGCCGTCTCTCTCCCGTCTCATGAAGTCTGCCATCGGGGAGGGAATGACCCGCAGAGACCACTCCGACGTCTCCAACCAGCTCGTACGTATCAGCCTGCTTCATTGCTGCACATACTGGTCTCATTGCTTATTCTCACTGTGTGTGTGTGTGTGTGTGTGTGTGTGCGCAGTATGCGTGCTATGCTATAGGGAAGGATGTCCAGGCCATGAAGGCGGTGGTGGGAGAGGAGGCTCTGACAGCCGATGACCTGCTCTACCTGGAGTTCCTCACCAAGTTTGAGAAAAACTTCATCTCCCAAGGTGCAGTTGGACTCAGCGTTTAGTTTTTTTTTGTTGACCTTTAGCTTGAGGGGCGTGGCCATCAAATCCAGGCTTTCTTTGAGTTAGCTTCACAAATCCGTAAACCAGTCAGAGGTAACAGGGCTCACCGCGGCCTCTCTGAGGGCGCTCACAGGTCATGTGATTCCCCTGCACAAAGTGATCCCTGTGAGCCATTTGTTATCAGATGAGATCTGGAGATTTAGCATACAGAGCAGTAAAAGCACCAAATCACAGCAGTCGCCAAAAAGTGTTTTATGGTGAAAGGTAAAAGACCTGCAAAAATACAGAGAACAGCCTGTAAGAGACTTTGGTGCATTATCTCCATCACAAACACGAGTAGAAGAAACGAGCTTCTTCTGAAGACTGGCTGAGTTGGGGGGGGGGGGGGGGTTTGGGGGATTCCGGTTTTGGTTGGGGCACAGGGGCCAAGACCTGGGTGGCGGCGGTT
>VUQK01041103.1:0-13111 GCA_015106715.1 Bujurquina vittata
TGATTATAATTCCTGTTCAATCAAACTACAAGACCCACGCATGATTACCACACGGCCATACTTTGGATTTAGCGCAGCCCGCTCACACGTGTTCTCAAAAACACACACGCTCCAGTGCTACTTGAGTTCAACCGACTCCGTCACAAACGCACACCGAAGGCCGAGTGCTTCCTGTCTCCCTCGTGGACCGGTGCCAGCCTGTCAGTCGTCATTGGCAGCTGATTCCTTTCCGTCTCTTCTAACCAATTTATTTGCGGTCCACTCCAATCAACACAAACTGAGACGGACGCGCGATGCTGCGCTCATCAGCTGCTTCTTATTCACATCGGCCCCAATGTGTGGCACACATCTCATCTGAGGCCCGGCGTGGAGGAAAGACTGAGATCAGGATCTACGGGGCTTAGAACACTGATGTGAATCCTGAAAAGGTGGCCTCCATGTTCAGAACGCACGAATTTCTGTTTGTATATGATTTTATATACTTTTCTTTGTTAAACATCAATAAGCATGACCTTTTTAGATATATGTGGTCCCGTCTCAACCCCGGAGATGCAGAATATCGACATGATGGATGATCAAACTACACAACAGATCATTAAATATATTCAATGTAAGATGAGCTCAAACTTCACATCGTTTCCCTCAGCCTCAGTACAGACGAGCCCCTAAAATCATCCCAGAAAATGGGTTTATGTCACATGTTTCACTTGCGTGGTAAATGTGAATAATTAACTTGCATTAATATTAACAGGTGGCACGTGCACATCAAAGCAGGTTCCTTCCCCAAACAGAAGGCATGAAAGCGATGAATCCAAGTGTTCCAGTCTGAGTGCGGAAGGTCCAAAGTGGACAGAATAAATCAGTCTTTATGTGTGCCGAGTCAGCGAGTCTGATTAAATGACAGAAGTGCAGAATAATGATTTGGAATACAGAACGCATGAAAGCCTTATTACTATTTAACAACAGTATTATTTCCATGCCTGAACACATACGGCATGTGTGAACCTGTTGACTGGTCTCTGACCTTTATTTACATAAAGGAACTGAAGGACCCCGAGGAAGACGTGAAGGGAAGCTAAGCTGATGATGTGGCCTGTGAACCTCTCTCTGCTCCTGAAGTGGAGCATGCCAGAAATGGTTTGGGAAGCACTACTTTAAATTAGCTGTGCATTTTTTATTAAATTGGTTGTGACTGATGAGGTACATTTAATGCCCGTTTGCTGTGTTTGCTCTGGTTTTGTCCCCAATTAACACCCAATAAAAACTCCTCAGCAGTGAAGTGCCTAACCTGTGTCATCAGCAAACCTTAGTCACGTTCTAGACTGCTTCTGCTGGAGGGTTCTTCCTGTTAAAGGGGAGTTTTTCCTTCCCACTGTCGCCAAGTGCTGCTCATAGGGGGTCGTTGTGACTGTTGGGTTTTCTCTGTATTATTGTTGGGTCTTTACCTTACAATACAAAGCACCGCGAGGCCACTGATTTGGAGCGATATCCAGCATCAGTCAAAAGTTTGGACACACTCTGGACTGGTCCTGTAAAAAAAACTGAACTGAAGTGAGTTGAAGGTTAACTTGGAATAATTTAGAGCACAGTATGTTGCTTGCTGGAGAACTGCTGTTGGGTTGGTGAGACAGCTCAATGTGTGATAACCCTGGGCTTAAAAAAGAAAAAAAAAAAAAGTAGAGTCCTAGTAGAAAATCAAACCACATTTGAGTTCCTCTCTGCTGTTTATTATAACCATCGACCATCGTGCCTCCGAGGAGCCGCTGACTTATTTCAACGACTTCTGATGTGAAAGTTTGGTCTGAAATATGAACGCTTTCATGCTGCGCGGACACACGTTGCAAAGTGATGATGCAAGTTAATAAATCTAAACTAAGTTAGTTCATCAGTTTTAACTCCCATGTTGGCACCATTTGACTGAATTCCTTTTTTTTTTTAAGCTTATTTAGAGTTGATATAAGAACGGCAGCCAGAGCATTACAAAAAGTGACTTCTGAAAACAAAGAAGAGCCAAACTGAATGATACAAGAATGATGTAAGAATAAAATGCCATTTATTCGAGCCTTTTATCATTTACAGCTTCATTATTATACAGAGCCACAATATTCATTATTTTACTTAAGCATGCACAGCTGCACACACACACACACACACACACACAGTCCTGGCAGTCATCATTAAACAGCGTAGTTGGCATATTGCTTATACTGCAGCCTCTTTGTGATCAGTCTCTCAGCACCTCCTCCCCATGCTGAGGCCGGATGCTGCAGCAATTAGAACCAAACAAACAAATAACAGGCAAACGCGGCTGACAGGGGGGCTGACGGGGGGCTGATGGGAACTCAGAGCTCATTTAATGCTCTTTTTTTAGGACTTTTCAGACATAATCCAGAAACACCCAATCACACTGAATTCATGGAGTTAATCATGAACTGGCTTCAGACCCTCGTTCATGCAAGGATTCATTAACAGTCTCCTTGTTCATAAAGGGTGGACTGTAAAACCATAGATTATCGTTTCAGAGAGAAATAACTGCGCCGTTTGTCAATTTCTTAACCATCCAATACAATGAAGGAGATTAAAAGTTTGGTTTTGGTGCATATTGTTTCTGAAAAACCAGCAATGTTTCAGGAAACTGCTCTTGTTATTCTGTCTCCACGGGCCCAGAATAACTCCCTTTAAATCAACTCAACGATCCACCGAGGTTTTGTTTTTTTTCTTCCTTAACTGTGTTACGACTACTTCCTGCCCATGTCCTCTCCCTTTATCTTTCCCTCCACAATCCTCTGATTGTCTGTGTGCTTCTCTCCATCTTTCTCCCTGCAGGAAACAGGAGGAAGAAAAACACTGCGATAGTAAGATACAACAACTCGGGCTCCTGCCACCGGCTGGAAACTGGCATTCCAGTTGATTGGCACCACAGGCGGTTAACACTGCGGCAGATACAGGATGTTAATGGGAACCACAGCCTGGGGATAAAACCACAGTCTGGACAGTGTGTGTGTGTGTGTGTGTGTGTGTGTGTAACTGATGGGCACTTTATGACATTTCTGTGCAGCACTTGTTATTTTCCATGCAGACATTTCAGAATCATTAAAATGGGCGTCTCAGTGTTGTTGCGTTTTTATCTTTATTACCACAGGCTACAAATGTACGTCTGCTCTCTCCTGTGTGTGACTGATTAATTCTTTCGGTCAAGCCCAATTATCTGTCAATTTTAAAAATAGGAAAGCCTTCGGATTCAGTCCCGCGGTCTCAGCATCTCAGGAGAAAGTTACAGACAAATATCCTGCATTATCCTCGGGTGCGACCCGCCGTCTTTGCCCCCGAAAGCGAATCCCTGCAGGTGAAGCTGCTCAGTCCAGTATTCATCAGCATTATATTTGTGCCACTTTAAACAAGTTCAGTGCACTTTTTCCTCAAGCTGTTAGCTGCTTTGCAGATGCTGGGTTGGCATAAAAAAAAAAAATCTCCTTAGAAATTAATCACATTCAGTAAACAACTAATCAATACACGACAAAATAAACAACGACGCAGTTTTGCAAATGTTCAACAAGAAAAAATAGAAAGTGAGTAAACGTGATAAGGTTATAGGGGACCTTAAATTCATAACCACGCCTGTATCTACTCATTCCTCAATGTACCAAGGGCAAGCGTTCATACTTCCACAATAATAAATGCCCACGCTCCGTACTAATGCAGGAAGTCCAACGATGTTATGCAGTGTGAGGCGGTAAGGTCGTAGATATTGGGATTGGAGACATGGGGGTGGCTTGGATACGACTTCAGTCTTTAAACTCTGTGCATGTGGCGTCTGCAGATGCTGCAACATTGATAATCAATGAAAGAGTTTATACCAGAGCGTAAGTGGTGCATGCGCGCTTCAGGAAGGTTCCTCCAGTGTAAAAATAGAACAGTCTCTTTATTTTGTGCACGCTGTGTGCACAGCGCTTCTCGGACAGTCACATAGTGTCTGCTTGGATTCAATCATTCTATCAGAATACAGGAAATGACTCCAGCATCAGCATCTATTGGTCTGTATCAGCTGGAAGTTGTTTAGTAGCTTTACTTCTCACATAGTTTACTGCAGTCTGTAGGTGCTAATTTACCTTTAGTGCATAAACCCAGTGGAAACCTTCACAGCTCTGCTGGGTCCATTACACGAATGCTCACTGAAAGACTCACGAGCTGCAGCTGCAGCTGCTGAAAATAAGCATTCAGCGCGGCCAAAGACTACAACTCAAGTTTGCATTCCATCTCAGCAAGAACAGGTATTGTCATTTCTTAAAGAAATCCAACCTTGCTGCTCTACAGCAAGTGCATCGAGTCTGCCGAACGTCTAAAATTTGTCCCTCGATTTCGGTTTCATTTCTCTCATTCTTGAGCTCCACTTCGTCCTTTTTTTCCTTTCAGAAGTGTTTTGTGTTCGGCTTCCTTTTGTGGTTCCGCCCACACGTGCACACGCACAAAACACACACACACACCTGCACAGAGGTGGACACAGCGGACAGAGCCCAAGGGTGAAGGGTGCTGAATGCTCAGTCAAGTAAGAAACAGGGTGTGGGCACCTGCACGACCGCGCTTCACCGTGCTGGTTTTTTTCCTTCAGACCAGAGGAAACTTCACTGTGTACAAAAGCAGCTCCTGTCAAATCTGCTCCATGCAGCACAGCAGTAGAATCAGCAGAAATATCACACAAATAAAATCACAGACCCGTTTAGGTACTAATCCCTCACTCGGGTGATCCGGCAGCCGTTTCATTTGGAACTGCAAAATCCCGCTGACATCGGATCGGGTCTGTGACATTTAAAGGGTAGCTCGTTAGTCAGGGCCATTTTTATGCATTTCAAAGCTAAATCTACCTTGAGTTGTGCGTGTTGTCTTTTACTATGTTATTACTATAGTATGACTCATTTTGTATTATTCAAACAACAACAAGAGTGTCACCATTTTTTTCTAAATCCCACCGAATAAATGCATTAATAAATAAACACAAAATGTTATAAAAGCCTTACAGTGCACAATAATTTATAATGTAGTGTAAATGCATAGCACGAAATATGTGAGACGTATGCACCTTCCTGCACTAATCATTTATACGTCTGGCCCTGATTTGTTGTGCCAGTGACCTGACAGACTTCACTGAAGACAACATTCACCTTTAGGGTCATAAAGCCTAACACAGACTTATGGTATAAGCTCTTATTGGCAGCTGTTGCCTCAGTAATCTCTAAAAAGAGACAGCTTCATAGAAATATATGTATGTAAGGGACGAGAGCTTTGGTATGGCAAATAATTTGGTTTCCATTTGTGGCCAACTCATAGTCCAAGTTGTACTAGTCGTTGACTTTAAGCAGGCTTTGGATGAGTGTGTGGAAGAGCGAGAGATGTACGGTCTCTGCCAAAAAGCAAAAATTCTTTAAATTACAAGTGAGCTTTCGGCTCACTTTTTTTTTTTTTTAAATTCAAATGCATTCAGAGACAATGAGCGGCGAACAGAACAGGAAGTCTCGGTTCAGACAACCACGAGCTGTGTGAAAAGTCCTGAAATGGTGCCACAGAGGTTAAGGGTTAACTCAAACTAAGGCCTCGTTACCCCGCTCCCCCGGCGGGCTGCTCTCCCGCTCCCTTTAACGATCCGGGCGTGAAGCGTGCACCACAGGTCAGTAGATAATGAGTTCCCATATTGGAACGAAAAACATTTTCAAATAATAAATGATACAACAAGACTTCTTTATTTATAGGTCGCTTTTTAAAAATAGGTTTAAAGAGTGCTTGAGATACGCGCACCGACTCTCTGACCCTGTTATTTTTACCACCTCAATCTTTCTCTGCCTCCATCTTTGTTCCAGTTGTTGACTCAAACTCAAGTCGCTCTTTGACACGTAACACAGCGGAGCCACAAACTGAGCCCAGGATGTGTTTAAACAGGATTGGATCCATACCATCCCGCAGCCTGATGTTTAAGCATAAGCCTGACTAAATACTATAATGAGGCGACGGGCTGCAAAGTCATTCTTAGTCTTGGTGTGGAAACCCACATACACCGCAAACTTGCTTGTAGAAATATTTATGAATCCTGTTTATATGGCAACATTTAAATCCAGGTAAATACACCGAGTAGCTGCACACACACGGATACGCCCTGAAATGTCTTTTTTAGAGGAGATTAAAGGACATCACGTGTTGGAGGGGAAAGAAGGAGCAAGAAGAATAAAAAGGGAGCGCCGAAAAACAATCAAATGGCAAAGCAGCACAACAGCAGAGGAAGGCAAAGGTGAAAGACGGCAAAGGACACGGGAAGAAGTGGATGAATGAAGAGAGACGGCGGGAAGCGGCATTAATTACGTTCGGTCAAACAGAGTGGCATCGGACATCTCCAAGGCAACCAGGTAATCATGGCAGCAAGTTAGCATAGAGAGAGGCGGGAAATAGACAAATTACTCAATAATATAACATTAAAGGGCATAATCATCATTACTGTTGTCAAATTATTCCTGGAGGAATTTCGGCTGTAATTTCAGTGACGGCGCTCTGAAGACGCATTTCCACCTTTCCGATTTCACGCTTGCGCGTCTCAGAGCTAAGATGAGACAAAGATAGCCGGAGAAAATACAACATGCAATATTCAAATGATGACTTCCTTTGTTGAGGGGAAAAAGCCATCCAAGCCTTCGTGAAAAACCCCTCCGCGTCCCTGTGGGCGAGATTTGATCGGCTCTTCTAGGCAGGTTTGTATTCGGCCACATCGGAGGGTTTGAGCATCAACGGCCTGTTTGAGGACATCGCAAAGCATCTCGAGTGGATTTAAATCCAGACTTTGGACAAGCCCACTCAAAAACGTGCCAACTGTTGTGCCAGCTGAACTAAAAGCTTCAATATTTCAATATTTTATCAGTATATTTACGCTGCAAACATTACGTTTAATGTGAACTTCTTGATCATCGTTTTCTGAACCTTTTATGGGTTTTCCTCCACATCTTTTGACGTTTTCAGCTTGCAGAGAAATCTCAGCAGAGACCAAAAACCTGAACCTCGGTCGAAAAGGTGGCATCATCGACGTGAACGAGGGTTCTGTTCATTTCTCAGGGCAAGAAATGCTTTTTGAGACCAATTCCTTAAAGTGCGGCAGACCATTGGCTGGAAAAGGAAAGTTGAGAAGTGGCAGCTCCCGAAGACCACAGGTAAGACCCCACAGAGGACTCGCAGCCTTGTCTCTTGGCTGGAGGTCCGGTGATTCCACCACCCAACATGGACTCTTCAGTTGTGCTTCCTCACCACTGTTTCAATAGATTTGTCAAGCCTGGCATGCTTCCAGCGTGTTACCCGCGGGGCTTCCGGTGCTCCAAGTGCAAGACAAACATTTTTGATGAAGCAGCTTTTCGTTTTTGACTGCTGAAAACTAAACAGCTGGATGGAACAAAGCTTTTATAACTTTCAGAAAAGGCCGTTGTCTGAGCAGAGTTTGTGTTTGGTGTTCCCGGGTATGCTTTGCTCTCCCCCCCATCTCATTCCCTTCACTCCCAATCCTGGAACCTGGATCTGCCCGAGCTCTTTTCCTGTTACAACAGAATCTCAGCGAGGTGCCGTCTCTCTATAGTACATGAAGAACACCGTTACTTTTATCTGGTGCTGCACAGTTCATGTTACATAGAATTAATCCTCTCTGCAGAGCATTGCAAACGGAGGTTGTAACAATCGGATCATTTATGCACGCTTGAAAAAGCCAACAGCCTCCACATGTAATACAGATCTATTGTTTGCTTTATATTGCTTCTGCTCCAGCTATTATTCTTTTGTACCAGACTTTCAGAGCTCTTTTTAAACATCTACTCCTTTTTATTACGCCTATGCTTTCCTTTCACAAAGCAAATAATGCCGCTGGCTTGTGGTCACCGTTGATGCCAACAACCGGGATTATTTCACCGAAACAACAACGAAAACAGCAACAACGGGGTGTATTCGAGGGAGGAAGACTGCGAACGTGCTGCCGTACAAAGCACTGAAGCGAAGAAGTGGCAAGTCTGTGAGTAACGCACATGCACGCACGCACTCACACACACACTTTTTCATAAATGCACAATGAAACAAAAACAGGGAATTAAAAACAGTACTCGTGTTCTGCTCCAGTGAAGGGGTCAGGTCGCATCACTGCAACACGCGGAGCTTTTAATGCAATGAAGTTTAACCTGAGTTTCATCTCAGCATCACTAAACAAGTCCAAGGGTCAATTCATCAAAGGCTGAAAGAAACAAATGAGGACAAAGATGGAAAAAAAAAAATCAGATTCGGGAAGCTGCTGGCAGTGAACCCGTCCCAGCTGATGTGAATCAGAGCCGTTTGAGTCGAGTATCTGACATTCTGAGAGCGCACGTGTTTTGCTGAAGGCTTTCGTAGAGCCACCTTGGCTCTAGGTTGTTGCACATAACCTTTATAAAGAGGTTTGTTTCATTTTTGGCACACATGCTTTTCCTCTGAGCAGCACAGGCTGAGCTCTGCAGCACTCAGAAGAGTTCTTTTCTCTCTATTTGGGCTTAATAATTCATCTTCTTATTCCAGCCTGTTGCAAATGCATTCTCCTGGGAGCGGGGCTATGAACTAATGGCTCAAACGCTGCTAGGACCCAATGATCCTTTTTCACCACCGATACCCACATTACCGCCGTATTAAACTTTGAGTACAGACCTTATTATTTATTTAACTCGTATTTATCCAACAATCATTCGTTATGCGTCGGGTCTTTGTTCCCGGCGTTATTCGGCTGCCTGACGTGCACACCGGAAGCTGACCGCTCTCACTGCAATCACAGTCTATTTATCAGGTGGGCAGCTCCATTGCAGCGCTTTAGAGACTTGCTCAAAGGAAGCTGTGCTCACTGCATATTAAAATTCAGTGTAATAATAAGGAAAGGGATCGGTTTCTTTTTCAAATAATTGCTTACTACTCAACTGTTAACACAGAATTTGTGCAAATACGGTAACTGCTGCCGACTGTGTATCAGACCAGATAAGGAAGGCTTGCCTGGCAATTTCTCCATAATTAAAGCTTGCATAAAACAATAAAAATGGTATGATAGAGCTCTGCCAGTGGGGCATTCTCCCACTAATATGGGCACAGTCTAATAAACAGGCTGCACATTACATGGTGTGTCTATTTTGAGGTGACATCAAGACAACTTTTATGATTATTATTACCATTACATACACATTTGCAGTCGCCGAAAGAAGGTAAGATGAGGTTACGTTTTACAGTCTAGAAAAGGAATTTTTACTGATCCTGATATGGAATTATATTTATGTCAAAAGTCACGTGCAACAAAAAAAAAAAACATACTCCCGAGCAAATCATTTTATTTCACAGATGCAGGGTTTTTGGGGGTTTTTTGTTGTGTGCGCTGCTGCAGTTTTGGATAGCTCTGCGCTCAGAGCTGCGCACTCAAAAGCGGCTGACCTTTGACCATTTGGACGGCAGAGCCCAAAGGAAGAGGGGTCCTAATGTGATTGGTCACTTTGACGCACAGTTCAGGTTACGGCGTTAAAACAAGGCGGCAGCATAAGCGCCGTTTCAAACCGTACTTGTTCACAATTTGGAAAATGAAATTTGCAGAATTGAGCATCAACAGCTACTGTTTCCTGTGTAGCAGTGCAAATGTGACAGCTGTCACTGGACTACCTTAATGCTGAATAAATCTTTAAAACTGGAGGATTCTAAGACAGGTTCTGAAGCCTCTGGACTCCCGTCACGTTAATCGATTGCACTGCGTCCCACATCTTTTATGATTTAAAGAAGCGTTCCAAAGAAAACATGTCGCCTGCTCAAAGGCTCGTCAGAAACCATAATATATGAAAGGAAGCGATTAAGTGCTGAACTTAGTTAATATTTCATAGAACTGTCTTTCTGTTGTACATGATGTCAATCTTGATAAAGATATCTGACATACAGAGATGAGACAGCTGAGAGACCAATGAGTGATGGGAAGAGTGATGACGGTGCATTAACCGGTTTAAGAGGAGGAGCTGGTTCTCGTGCTCTTCAGTCTTTTCTCCAAGTCTGCAATCATTGTGTTGCAGTTACCCAGATGCAAGGGCAAAGTGATCCCTAAGCATCTCCCTGCCTCTCGGCAGGCAACACAAAAACTTGACCTCTGACCTTGACCTTCAGCTCAAACAGGCCCTCCGGCCGGTCAAAGGTCAGAGGACTCGAGTGAGCTGCTCTCAGCTCTGACCTGCAAGAGCGTGAAACTGCAACAGTGTGCGCAAAGCAGACACTCTCACATGCACAGTGGCTTCTTTGCGCACGTAGCTGCTGAGTTCTATGTGGGTTTGCTGAATTTACGTGGGAAGAATTGAATTGTGCGCGCGACGATGAATACCTGCACCCGTGGAATGACTGGCAGATTAGTAAAGTGACATGATCAGCTGGCTCTTAGTGGTCAGCTGTTAAAAAAAATAGAAGATTTACATTTGATGAGATGGCATGCTAGTAGAAACTGAGCTTGTGCATATATTATATTTTTTGAATATATATAAATTCAATGTTACAGTGCAGCCACGTGAAAATCACAGTTGTTATAATGCACTTTATTCGCTTAACCGCTTACGTTGCAAGCAGACAAAGGTTTATCAAAGGGCACAAGATGTTGCTCGTCAGCAGCCATGAACGGCTGGCTTCTGGGGACCTTTTGAAAAGTTGAACGCATGACATAAATTTTAATAAAGCGGTCTTCTTTCTCCCAGTTCCCTAACCTCGACCCTGGCTGCGGAGACACAAAAACACTGCATCAAAAATGACTTAACTAAGACGTTTACTTTTACTGTTGCGCTCTTGCAGAGAGATCACGCTGCATCAAAAGATGCTTCAAGTGAGCGTTTTTACAGCAGGAGGCACAGCTGGAAGCGTGCCCTCACTGGCTGCTTCAATCGTGGCCACCGTGCTGCTTCCACTTTGCAGCAACGGAAGACGGTCAATTATTCAGGTTCGTGCAACAAGGGCCGCTTTTGTTGCAACCGCATTTCAGATCATAAAAGGAACTTTGAAAGGTTGTTTTTCTTCTTTTTTTTTTTTTTTGAAGATGTTTAAGGTGTTTCGATCCAGTGTGTCTCCCGTGTGTTCGACATCCACATCCCCTCCTCCTTCCTCTCATTCGCCATTCTTGTTGCTCTCTTACTTTCTTTAATTCGGCTTTTCTCCTGCTGTTCTCTTGGTTTTAGCCCATTTATTATTTCCAACGCGCGTCATTTTACTCATCACTCTTCATCACTCCCTCCTCTTCCCTTCTCCCTCGTCTTTTTCACCCCATTTACATTTCCTGAAGGACGGTACTTTTCAATTATTTCCCCTCTTTGTGTGCTTCCCTGTAACCTGCACGGCTATTTTATGTTATTTTCCGTTAAATAGCCAGCAGGATGAAGAACTTCCACAGTAATTGGGAGTTAAATTAAATGCTTCTAGGCCAATTTCTCCAATGAAGTCATCTGTCTCTGGAGAATTATGCCTGCCTATTAACTTCGCCTAATTTTATTAATATTGGACTCGGCTCACTTTGGTGCTAAAATGACACCTTTTTTACCCCTTTAGAATTCCCCGGAGGTGAAGGCGGGAGACGTGTGGGCGCCGTGTGACCCTCTGGCCTCTTCCTGATGGATTCTGTGTATCGCTATGAGGTAAAAAGGTTAGAGAGGGAAATTAAAGGAGAAAAGGAAATGTAAGTGTATTGATGTATGCGTGGGTGTTAGCTAGGGACAACCACTGAACAAGGCACTAAGAAAGTGGGAGTCTGTGTGACAAGAAGGTCAAGGTTTAGGTTCTGAATTCAAAATGATGACAAAAACTGGAAAAAGTGAGTCCTGTGAGTCTGTGACAGAGTGTAGTTAGCGTGCACAGCATATCCTCCATGACTGAGAACAAATGCCACCTACAGAAAGCGACGCCATCAAAAGTACCGAACACGCCGCGGTTTGATTGACAGGTCAGTGCTGAGAACGTTACAGTAAAGAAAAATGAAAAACATCGCTCTGTGGAAACACGCCACATCAAATCCAGCTGTCTCTAAAGTGCACGACGCTGTTTTCAGTTACATACCCATGTCGAAAAGCAGGAGCTGTGTGTGTGTGTGTGTGTGTGTGATCTGATTTTCTACACACAGATTACTTTGAACAAAATCTAAAATGCTGTTTTTTTTGGCTAATCCAAATTGCTTCTGTGGTTGCAGCAGCGATGTTACAGGGACGTTCAATTATTTTTCTCATAGTAATTGCAGAGGCAGCATTACCTGCACTTGTAGATGAGATACGGCAAATCAATTTAAGGAAAATAATGATTCTGCCGGAGGCACCGCTGCTCTTATCAGGGTGCTTCATTCTGTCATTCTGGCCACCTTTGTTTCCACCCCGGGTGTTAGCACGGCCTGCTGCAGGTTTGTCTGTGTGGGGGGTGTTTGGCGCTCTCTCCCCTGCCTCAGGCTACAGTCACACTAGTGGAAAACAGGGGTTGGAGACCGCTGCACAACCAAAATGACTGGAATCTCACAGCAATATATGTGCGATCTCTCTCTGACTTTAAAATGCTTTCTTCATGTCCGAGACAGCTCGCAGTCAGTTGCCGTCTTCCAGTCACCAGTGGCAACATGACAGAGTCGGTCTAATATCAGTGTTACAATCTGTCACAATGTGGTGATTAACTGATAAATATCAAATTTGCTTCAGTCTAAATGAGGATTAGGACTCTGCTGCAGTGTAATATTTCTTGAAGCTGCCCGCCATTATGTGCTGTGCCACTGAAGTGGCACAGCTGGTCAAAGCACTAAGTGGTGTGAAAAAGTGATTGCCCCCTAAACCTAATAACGGGTTGGGCCACCCTTAGCAACAACAACTGCAACCAAGCGTTTGCGATAACTTGCAATGAGGCTTTTACAGCGTTCTGGAGGAATTTTGGCCCACTCATCTTTGCAGAATTGTCCTAATTCAGTTACATTAGAGGGTTTTGGAGCATGAACGGCCTTTTGAAGGTCATACCACAACATCTCAATAGGATTCAGGTCAGGACTTTGGCTAGGCCACTCCAAAGTCTTCATTTTGTGTTTCTTCAGCCATTCAGTGGTGGACTTGCTGGT
>VUQK01041104.1:0-11343 GCA_015106715.1 Bujurquina vittata
GTTTGAACAAGAAAGAAATTGTTTTCGTATAGTCAGTGAGCCACTGCAATCCAATCAGATCCTCTACTACTAAGGAGTTACCTGTGGTGTAAGAAGTTATACTCCAACTATATTACTTTTCAGTGCATTTACAAGCAAAGTTAATTAGAAATTGTTTTTGTTTTCATTAATTGTTTAAAGGTGGCTGTTTATCAAATAAAAGTATTTCAAAAGGCTTCCTCTTTTTCATCATGATGACAAAATGGAACACGTACAGTCCTGTGCAAAAGTCTTGAACCACCCCTAATTTCTTTATATTTTAGTAGGAAAATGGGAAAAAGATGCACCAATTTATTGAAACATGTGCAAACATACATGGAAACACAGTATAAAAGGCAAAAACAGAGTTTGTACAATAGTGAGTTTGAAAGTCAATACTTGATTATCTTATGATGTAAAGCACTTTGAATTGCCTTGCCGCTGAAATGTGCGATTCAAATAAATTTTTACTTACTTACTTGGTAATGACCACCTATATTTTCCAATACAGCCTGAACTCTCTTAAGCAGCTTTCTTTTCATTTCTTTAACCAGTCTTCACAAATAGTTGTCCAGGCTTCTTGAAGGACATCCCAAACTCTTATTTGGATGTTGGCTGCCTTCTATTCTGTTCTCTGTCAACATGATCCCACACTACTTCAATAATGTTGAGGTCTGGCCTATGGGGAGGCCAATCCATGATTAATAGTGTTCCAATGTGTGTTTTTCTACCCAGGTATGCTCTTACTGCATTGGCAGTGGGTTTGGGATCATTGTCATGCCGAAAAATGAAGCTGTTACATATCAGATGCTTTCCAAATGGCATTTCCTGGTGGCTCAAAATCTGATGATACTTTTCTGCATTCATAATTCCATCAATTTTGACAAGATCTCCAACACCACTGGCTGATATGCAAATCCAAAGCATGACAGAGCATACAGATGGCTGTAGATACTTACTGCTGGACCCGTCTCCTGACCTCCTCTGTATACTAAAGATGATTTGAACCGAAATCATCAAATTTGGGTTCATCCCTCCATAAAACCTGTTCCCACTGATTTTCAGCCCAGCTCCAGTCCAGCAATTTGTAATTTGGCTTCCAGAAAGCCTGGAGAATGATTGCTACAGAACATTTTGAAAGATTCTAACAAAATATGGCTTCTTAGTATATACATGATTGAGGGTAACATTTATATTCAGAAATAAATTCGTTTTTCAGCTTGCCATAAGGTAACTCAAAAACGATGCACCCAATGTAGATGTTTAGGCCACACGTTGTTTAGCAGCATTAAATGAACCAATCATATGACAGCACAGCCTCTTCTCAGAAACATGCCGCTTGACGGGCATCTCGGTAACTCCTAAGCAGACGCAGGCTATTTATTTATTTTTTTTAATTAAACGCGTTAATTTCGTTTTTCTCAGATGTCGACTAACTCAATCTCCAAGGCGCAAAGTTTGCCCGGCCTGCAGCGTGATAAATACATACAACTGTTTTAAAACGCTGTGGTAGCAGAAAAGATTACCTCCGGGCGGCTGGGACGTCAGTATCCACATTTTACTTCTCTCTGTCACTTTTGCATAAATCAAAACGAACAGCAAGGCAGAAATGCAATGTTTTGAATTAGGAGTTCAACTATGCACGGAGGGACCCTTCCGCCTCCCCGCCACGTGTCGTCATAACTCTGCGCCGCTTTTTCAAAATAAAAGCCCGTTTTCTCACGTTCGTTATCTCGTGCTCCGTGGTTCCCCAAATAACATTTCAGCTTTGGTTTGGGTTTTGCATTCCTATTCAGGACTTTAAATTACTGAAAAAATATGTAACATGAACTCTGAACAGTAAAATAATGTCTTTTTGTTAATTTATGGGAGTGAAATAAATGAAAGCCCAGCTAAAGATGGGGTTATAAAGCTATAAAATTAAGTATCATGTGTAAACAGTATTTAAAAGATGCCAGTGTACTGTGAGTCAAGAGTGTCCTGCTTTATAGTGAATATAAAAGCAGTCATTTAATGTCACGCAATCCCCATTTCAGCACTTTTCTCAAAACCACACCTTGCCTTTCCCTAGACAATGGAATGACAAGCAGAAAAGTATCCTGCGTAATCTCACAGACAAGTTACATTCAAAGCTTAGCTTTGCAGTACAAGGAAGTGAACTCAGTGTTTATTTTTTCTTTTGTTACTCTTAACGTGGCATGGTCCAGGGCCTGTGGCTCAGTGTTTTCAGCTCTTTGGACTTTGATCTTTTGTAATTTACTGTCTCCCAGTCTTTTTTCAAGTTATTATGGGTTGTTGAAGTTTTTAGTTTGCACGTTTTTCTTACAGTTTGCTGTTGGTTTCCTTGTTTCAACCCTGGGCATTAATTTAATTTTCTGACTTTCTGGGTTATACTTTATATATTATTTATATATAATTCCTGTTTTCCCTGTGTTCTCCGTTTCAAGGCTGCGTTTTTATCATGTCGTATTTCCTACATTTTGCCAGCCCGTGTCCTGTGTGCATTGTGTTTGGTTTTGCTTCCCTAGTTCAATTAGTCAGATTCCTTTCACCTGTGCCCTGTTTTCCCCTCCTGTTTTCTTTCTTCCTAATCACCTCCTCAGTTTTCTCTCATAGTAGTGAGTTTCCATGCTCGGTTTCCAGTTGGTCTGTGTAGCCGTGTTTATTGATGGGCAAATGAAGCTTTTGGAAAGCACTGAACCATTTGAGCCAATTATTTTGGAAATGCGTTAATTACTCGAAGCTTCATTTACAGCGTCCTCTCCTGCAGAAGTGCAAGGCTTTGAATTGCACACCCGCAGAGGGTGATTTAGTAGGATACGGAACACTCAGAGGTTTTTATTGAAGTGCATTTTTTTTTCAATAATGTTAATGTTTTTTGATTGAACCGGTTTCTTTAGTTGCTCGTGGTGGTGCCAGCATAAACCGTGAGCCAGTCGGGTGATTCATTTCAGGAATGAAGCTTTTCTCCTTCGGCCGTTATGTGTCACGTGATCCCCCCCCCCAGCTGGAAGCGGTGGTTCTACAGGTTCGAAGTTTCAGTGTCGCGCTGTGTTCTTTGTGTTTTCTAACCTGCTCCATAACAGAAATAAAAGCTTTGAGTTCACGTCAGTCCTGCATGGAGCATTTTGGCTCCACGTCCTGCTTTCTCAGTACCGTCTCATGACATAATGTACTTAATACAGCAGACAAATAAACATTCCAGAGGATTAAAAAGATGTAAAGCTGATTTTCAGATTTATGCCGGAATAAGTAAGGGTCCAGTTTCCAACACCTTAAAATGTTTCCATTAATAAAATACATGTACTCATCAGGAAAGTGTCAGCCTTAGTTTTGCATATGATTTCCCTCACTTGCCTCCTGGAAGCTGAAGTCTAGGTGCGGTTGCAAACAGAACCAGCTATTTGACTTGTAAAATAGCACCTGTTTTACAAAGTAAAAACATTAAAAGAATATCCAAAAACTTTTCCTTTCCCTTGTTGCCCAAAGTTGTTCGCACTGTTAACTTCACCGTGACATTAGGAAAGTAATTGAACTGATACAATGCAACTAGGAATAACTACAAAGCAAATTGTAAAGCTACTTTAAATATAGGTTGCTAAATACTTTTCTTGGTGATACTTTACAGATGCTCTGAATTCCAGTTAAAGAGTTTAGGAATGTCATTATTCAGGCTATACACACCAAATTAGGGATGGAAGAGTAACAGAAATATAATAGAATAATGAATAAATTTGACAAAATCATAAATCAGATTTATTGTATTTTTTAATTTGATCTTAAAGCACAAACCAGACACATTTAATCCTTTTAAAATAACAATTCAAGAACAAATAGCACCAAAATATTAAAACTATAAATATTAATATGGTACAGAAAACAGATGGAGGTATTTGCAGTCTGTTTATTTTATTTTTTGCAATTCACCAATTTATGATAAACTAAAACTGATGGTTTATTCAGTCGCTCAAAAATAAATATCACATTTCATGTATTGCTTGTTATTTTAGCTTTATTTACTGAATTCAAAATAAAGGATCATTGTCAGATTTCCACGGCTTGCCTGCTGCTGTTCTCAGATGACCTTGTCCCCAGAGGCAGGGCAGTTTGTGATTGACTCTCATCACTGCAACACTGGTGCAAGAATCAGGCTTACGGATGAGCTCGCACCAATCCGGGTAGTCCACGGGCTGAGATCCACTGTAGGAAAGATCAGTGTTTAGTTAGAGTGTGAATGCCACATCAAAATATATCCTGTCATTGGTGGGGTGGGGTGTGGGATGTAAATAAACTCACTGGTCACAGCATCCTACTCCGAAAGGCTCCATGCAAACACACTGGTAGCAGTCACTGGTGATCCAGTTTTCTCCTATCCCGTACACCTGGCCCATGTATTCACAGGAGCCTGAAAATGACAAACATGAGAAGTAAGAACAGAAAATATAAAACACCTTGCATACTATTGCACTCAAAATTGACTAGATTAAGTGTATAGATATTAAAAATGTTTATCACAGCATTGGCAAAGTGTGTTTTATGACTGCGCATAAAAAATTATTTAAAAGATTTGCCTGCGTAAATTTTTTTGCTGTTTTAACAGTTGACTACACATGAACAAAATTGCTGTTAAACTAGTTTAAATACATGTTGTGAATGCCTACGCTATACTGAACAACATTCTCCCTCCAGTATCTGATTCTTTGGATTCCAGTATTTTCAGGATTGGCATTAAAGCATTGCAGCAGTGAAGAACATCCTAGCCTCTTCATATCTGGTAGTTTATTACATTAACATGCATCTTCATTTTTAAACTAATCCTGTCATAAAATGTATATCTCCAAAGAAAGACCTAGATATAGTAGACTAGAAGCAGACAGAGTAAGCAGATGATTACAATCATAAAATATTAGGCATGAGCATGTAAAAAAAAGTATTTTATTGCCCTCATGTATTGGAAACATTGTACCTTTAGTATTGAAGAAGCATTCGCCGCTGCTGTACACAGACAAACATGGCACGCTGGCACTCAGGAACAACAGTAAAGCCAGGAGCACTCCTGATGGATTTGCCATCTCTGAGAAGCAAAGCAGTTCAAAGGCTAAAGAAACACCAAAAACAAAAAATCTGATTCAGTACTCAGGAATCTAGTCTTACTTGTCTTGAAGTTTCCAGTACTATGTGTACA
Source organism: Bujurquina vittata (assembly GCA_015106715.1). Classification (NCBI taxonomy): domain Eukaryota; kingdom Metazoa; phylum Chordata; class Actinopteri; order Cichliformes; family Cichlidae; genus Bujurquina; species Bujurquina vittata. The sequence goes on from VUQK01041104.1 coordinate 5,204, forward strand.
AAAATTCTTCTTCTGTGCTGTCTTTTAGGTCGTCTCTGTCTGCTCCTATTTTTTTCATTCACCCTCTTCTTGCTTCTTTTTCCTGTTTGGCTCTCAGCGTCTCCTCCTCAGTGCCCCCCTTGTACCGATGCACTCACTCCCCGTGGTCTCTATTTATACTGCAGCAGCACGTTTATTTTCTTCTTTTTTTTCTGTCTGCACACACTCACTTTCTGATTTCTTTGTTGCCATTTGTCCACAAACCTCCCACTCATTAATTACCAGTGGATATCTGCACGCACATACACAACCCGCACAAAGCAGTGCACACACAACTAACGCTATTATTGTAGTGTTTGTCATTCCCCCTTGCACTGCTTCACAGACAATGCCCCAGAGTATACAGTGTGCACTCTTTCAGATAACATTTGTTTCAGGGGATGCCATTTGACCTATCTGTAGATCATGCTGATGGCACCCCGTATAGGATATCCAACCAGTGGCCTATTGTCTAACACACGAGCTACATGTGTGTCCATGAGCAGAAACTTGAACCTTTGACCCTCTGCTCAAGAAATTATATGAAAAGGCCCGGCTTGTGTCTTTATAGTTAAGGTCTGAAATTATATTCAAGCCTTCAATCAGAGCTCTAAAACATGTTGTTGGATAATTGTCTTTCGCTTATGATTCATTTTAAAAGTCACTGATGCATGTCAGTTGTTTCATTCAAGTTCACGTCATTTAATTAATGAATCACAATGTAATGAACAAGAATCCAAACAGAATTTGATGATTCAGTGAACTTTGGCTAATTTTTCATATTAAACGTCAGTTCATATGTGGTGTGCGTCATTGTGGGGTTTATTTTAGGAACACAAGAGATGGCCTGATGTATTCGAAAGGCTTCGTGGTTAAATTTGAGCTTATGGTGTATTTTTCTCTTTGTTCTGGGGTGTGTTTGAAGAAGCCACCTTGAATCCTGTGATAACGGGAACACACACACACACGCACACACACACGCACACACACACACACACACACACACACACACACACACACACACACACACACACACACACACACACACCATGGTCTTCCTCAGATTTTCAGTAATGTTCCTCATGGGGCTCACATGAACCCCGACCAGTTTATAAGCTCCTAACTGATGCCAGAAAAGTTTTGCTTTTTAACATTAAAAGAACAAACAAACAAACAAAAAATCCGTGTCAGTGTTTCAATGACCTGACATCTACACTGTATCTACACCAAACAAAGGAAAATCAACAGAGGTGCTATTTTTGTTTCTTACAGAGGAAGTCATTTTTATCAAAACTGTCCCAGGAACGCATCTATATAAGCTAAAGTAGCTTCTTGGGAGCACACGTTGGCACATGCAGCTGTCTTAAAGGGTTTTGTTGGTTTTGTAGGATTTTGCAAATAAATTTTGTAAATAAATTGTAAATAAAAAGTGGTATGGCGAGTTTACTGCGAGTTCCACTACCGAAAAATGTAACATTCACCTTCCATTGCATTAATGAAGGAGTTCATAAAACCTACCAAACAGTGGTGGAGTCAATTCATCCCACTGTCTGATGTGACCAAAATCGCTGTAGCTTTATCATATGGCAGCATTTCTGCTAGCGATTTGGTGCATTTGGTGATTAGCCTGCAGTGGAATAGAATAGAATAGAATAGAATAGAACAGAACAGAACAGAACAGAACAGAACAGAATAGAATAGAATAGAATAGAATAGAATAGAATAGAATAGAATAGAATAGAATAGAATAGAATACCTGAATTTGTCATTATACAGAATGTACATTGAGAATAAAAAGAAAAGACATACCACTGCCACCAGTTTTTCAGGCAGTACTCTCTCATGCACGTTTTTAGGATGACACTTATTACGAGATGTTACATAATAAAATGCTCTTTGAAGGCTGCCACGGGGGAAATTTACTGAAGTCCAATAGCGTGACATCACTATGCATTTGATTGGAAAAGATACAAATAAGGCAAATATTCAGATATTATTAATTAAAAGAAATTTCACATTTTACATTCTTGCCAAAAGAAAGGCTCCAGGAGAGCAGGCCAGGGAACTAGAATGGCCGAATATTACCGACTGTTGCGGTTAAAATTTAAAAAATAAAGTTGAGGAAGTGAAACATCCGACTTGTTCTGTTAAGATAAAAACTTTTACTGGGCTTGACTTTGTCATGATTCCAGAGACCATAAACTTCAGTCAGGAGTGCCTGTTTGCTCATGGAGCAGGATGTTTTCACAGTCAGATCCCTGTTGAAAAAAACCCCACAGTGCACATAATGTGTGTATTGTGTCAACTGTCCATAAAGAGACTATCAATGTGTGTGTGTGTGTGTGTGTGTGTGAGAGACAGAGAGACAATGAAATAACAGGTAGAAGGCTGATAGTCAGAATAATTTTTATTTGTATTATTCAGAGCATAAAGAGATACTTCTGAATCTAAATCACTGTTTATTTACTTATTTTAAATAATTACAAACATGCGCCATCCACACTATTTTTGCTGAAGATCTCACCTCACACAGGCCTTTGTTTCAGGGATGCAACAGAGATCAGAAGTCAGTGCCAGACTCTGTAGGAATATGTCTGATATTTAGTTGACATAATAAAACACAAGAACAACCGAATATCAAACATATCAAACAGCCTCTGGTAAACCAGGAAGAATTCTGCAGACTGGATAAACCTGTTGCAAATGGGAGACATGAGGCAGTGTAGAAAAATAAAGGAAGCGACATACATCACACAGTCAGTCAGATCATTTCAGGATGAATTTAACTAACAATGACTCGAACAACCTTCTCAAGCAAAGAAAAACAAGAACAAAGGCCCAGAGGGCGCGGGAGCCAGAGATCTTGTTGGCATTTGAGATCAGCTTCAGGAAATACACAGTGCAAATGCAATAGTAGAGGCATGATCTACATGAAGAAACAACTCCAGACTTTCAATAAAAATAAGACATAAAGAAAAATGTAGATACTCACTCATTCTCTCAATCCATACATGGAGTCCCAGTGTCCCATCGGTACATTCTTAGCAAAACTGATATCTTAATCCAAAAAATACCAATAATAATAATAAAAGGACTGAGAACTAACTGTTGAATGTGAGTGAGTCTGTGAGCTTGTCCTCAGTGGGACAGCATTTATATATATATGCAGCCCCATGAGTTTGGGGGGGACCACCAATATTCACTCTTTCAGTAACACACACTCAGTGTCCCATGTAATTAGAGGTATATTGATCAGCTGCTGTGGCCTGCAGCCTTTCCTCCCCACATTAGCCAGATCAATAGATCTGATGTTCATCCTACTGTGAGCGCACAACACACACACACACACACACACACACACACACACACACACACACACTGACATGGTAGAGTGAAATAACACTGAGTTATTGCCTGTAGGGAGGACAAGCGTGAAACATGACGGTCACTTCACTAAAGTCACTTGTTGTATCGTGTTACTAAGATTATCTTTAAAATTTTAAATATATTTAAAGAAAACCAAATCCTTTAAATGATGTTTGACAGCATCAAACCTCTGTTTTACAGTAGGTGGATTTTTGTGCTGAAGGTAATTCACTTCTGAATTTAGAGAGACGAAAGGTCATCAAAAAAACCAAAGTAAATAAAATGCATTTCAAATTGCTTTTCTAAATGCAAAAAGCAGCTTCATTTGATTCTTTTTCTAAGAAATGCTGAATTTTTGTCCCACTGAGCAGAAGCTTTATTATAAAACATGGCAAGAAATACTACAAAGTGGATTAAGTGCATGACAGTATTTACATTATACATTATTTTAACACTCCAACTTCACCACATTTTCCTTGCAGTGCTTCTACCCTTCTTAAGTGGCCTGACTAATAAAAATTCCATCTTATATTAGTGTTAGTTTTCCTTTCCTTTGTTTTTTTGATTTGCAGTGGTGGACCCCTAATATGTTGTCTTTTGTATATACACAGTGTCTTCAAGTGGACTAAAATCTTTAAATAAGAAAGAGAGACAGAAAGTTTAGCTGGAAAAGTGTTTCAAGCTGCAAACTGTGGAGGGAGGTTAGAGGGAATGAGATCTTCAGAACATTCATTGAACATTGCTGTTATGTTTTAAATTGCACTGTAGGGTTCAACTGGTTCTGTTTGACTTGCAACATTGTGGCGGACTGGGAGCTAAACTCTAAAGTCTCAGTGACCTCCAGCTCTCAGAATGACCTCTGGATGTCACGTTAGTTAGTGATGGTATTATTACTTCCAGTTCATGGTTGGTGGGGTGGGGCAGGGGGCTCTAACATGTGTTGGATTCACATCATCTACCATATGTATTGGTTAACAAAGAGTGCTATCATCAGTGGTGAGTTACAGTTTTTTCTTTAATTTGAAAGCAGTGGTGTAGCTGAGAAGATGGTCATTCCTGTGGGCAGAATATTTGATTTGGGGTGGGATCCAGTTACTGATGGCGTCATAAATATCACAGCTATATTACTACAGTGCTTTTTTTACACACATAAAACAGCATCATCAGTTCCAGAGAACCAGGCTATTTTTAACACAGGTACAGTTTTAATTCTACATTTCTCCTCATGCACATCAAATCACACATTGCAGCCCACTAACTGTCCCTTATGGCCGCCTCTGTATCCTCTCCTGGTATGACGCCGACCTTGTCAGCCTATTGGGGCGGAATGATAACCCTCCGATTGCCTAATTGTGAGCCCGGGGGGGTATTTTAATCTCCAGCAGATGGCTGGCAGAATGAGACATGACAGGGTGATACAGAGGAAAGTGATTTTTAAAATGAAATAAATGAGATTTGACAAAATAACTTAAATCTTTTAAATTACTAAAGTCAGATGAATTTGCTTGAAAATCTTTTTTATAGTGCCTTTTATCTAAAAGGCCTGAGAGGAAATGCATATCCTTTCAGTTTAGTCCACATTCCACAGCATTTCTGTTTTCTGCTGACATATTTAAGGTTTGAAAGTTACTTCAAGGTTAGTAAGCTTGAAAAAAATGCCAATTAATCTGAAAGGTACTTTAGTTTAGATGTCTTTTAACATTCTGTTGCTGATAAGATTGCAGAACAAAAACATTGCTTGTAGCCAGGTGATTCACTTTCTCGTGTAAAGCTCACAAGAGTATGAAAACTTTTTTATAGTGTGCTTTTGAAACAAAGAGACTGATGACACCACAGACGATTCTTAGATTACAAACCAGTAATAACTAAAAACACAAATTAAAACTACTGAAGGCATTTTATAAACCCGATCATGCAGTCATGCGCTAAATCTGAGTCTGATCTCATATATAATCGCTCTTGTGCAACTACACCACAAAAACTAACAAATCTAAGCCCAGTAGAGCTTCAGTGCTGATCATGAGCTGCTACATCCCTGATGTGACAGCAGCTGGGGACTTTTTTCACATGTCATTCTACATCCATCCTTTCACATTTAGTCTTTTCTCTCCTCTGGTTAAAGCTTTACTAAAAACATAAAATGCCACCCCAATAATAAAGTCTTATTTCCTAAATGTTGAACCCCACAGACACCTTTAACTGCTGTTCCTCATCTCTGAGCAATATTTTACAAAGCAGCTGTGCCAGTATTTGTCCATAAATAAAGGATAGACACTTTTGTGTGATTAACAATTTCCTTTATTAGTATTAACACGTCCACACACACACACACACAAACACACACACAGACACAGACACACAAACACACACACACACACTGGGGACAATATTTTACTGATTTAAATACTCATTGACATAGATGAGACAGCATCCTTGGGTTTCTTGAAAGGCATTTATAAATCTAAGTTATTATTATTACTGATGGAAAACTCAGCTAATGGTGCTGTGTGATCTTTAATTTCCCTGAAAAAGGATTAATAAAGTTTAATCTAATCTAATCTAATCTAATCTAATCTGATCAGCCAGAACACAACCTGTACAGGCGGAGCCTCACAAGAATAACAGACTGAAGTTTATATGGAGAGGCACGTAAAAGCTGTGCGTTCTGTGATTGGTCAGTTGGTCATCCTCTCTCTCTCTCTCTCTCTCTCCCTCTCTCTCTCTCTCTCTCTCCCTCTCTTTCTCTCTCTCTCTCT
>VUQK01041106.1:0-13134 GCA_015106715.1 Bujurquina vittata
TTTTCAGAGAACATCACAGCTGTTATCAAGAAGGCTCAGCAGAGACTTCACTTCCTGAGGGTCCTCAGGAAGAACAACCTGGATGCAAATCTGCTACTGACCTTCTACCGCTTATCCATTGAGAGCCTGCTGACGTACTGTATCACAGTATGGTATGGCAGCTGCACTGAGGCAGACAGGGTGAGGCTTCAGAGGGTAGTCAAGACACCACAAAGAATCGTTGGCTGCCCTCTCCCCTCCCTGGCGGATATCTACACCTCCCGCTGTCTCAGCAGAGCCCAAAACATCATAACGGACAGCTCCCACCCTGGCTTTGAACTGTTTGACCTGCTGCCCTCTGGCAGGCGCTACAGATGCATCAAAGCCAGAACAAACAGACTCAAGAACAGTTTCTTTGCCAGAGCAATCACTACTCTGAACTCACACACCCCCCCATTCTAACTGCACTATACCCACATCTCTGTGCTATTCTATTCTATATCTAATACTTGACAAAATAATTATTTAAGATTAAGTTTTAGAGATTTGATTAGTTTTAGAAATTATGTAATTATTTCATTACAGATCACAGCATCTTTTGGCCACAATTATAGCACGGAAAATCTGATATTGTAACAGCACTCGTCTGAAACAATTTAACAATTTTAGCTCCCCCCCTTCAAGACCACTTTCTTCTGATTGGCTGCTTCTACCAAACAGGTAGAGAAAACAGTTTGAACAGCAGGCTGGAGGGACTTGTGTGGTCAGTCCATATTAGGCATATCCCCTCTTTGTGACATCATAAAGAGCTAAAAGGAGAACTCTCAGCTCCCACCCCCCGAAACAGAGCATTTAGTGCATTCTGAAGTCTGATCTTGTGGCTCATAGCGATTACTTTCACACACACTGACCTCATTATTTGAAACTTTGGTCACCTTTAATGTGAGTATCCATCACTGCAACTGTATATATATATATATGAAAGAAACTAAAGAAAGGAATAATGGGTCCCCTTTAATAACCGAGGAGTGAGCTGAATGTCAAGCGGATGTGCTTCTTTATTGTGGATGGCCACAGAAAGCTGAGTCAGAACATGAATATTGTTCTTGGGGAGCGAGCAGGAAAACGTCTCCTCTCTGTAATTACAAGTTTCCATGAATAATTTTTAGCGATATGTGGAGCGGAGAGGTGATAAATTGCATTCCTCTGCATTCGCTGCGTGCATGAAACATTCAAAGCAAAGGGGTAATGATGCAGGGAAGGTGGTGGGGGTGGCGGCGGAGGTGGCACTTTCCTTTTTCTGATTTGTCTTCAAAGTTCCATCTGAAGCATGTGTCATTAGCTGGAGAAGAACCAAATCCTCTCATTTACACACACACACACACACACACACACACACACACTGCGTATGGCAGTATCTGATCCCAAATCTTTAGCTCTGGGGAACACAGTGTTTTTCTTTGTTGTTTACATGAACACATGTACACACCCACACATATACAGTATTCAAGCACACAGCCACACACGCTCACACCTCGATCAAAGGGATCCATGAGAAGAAGCTCAAAGGCAGGGCTTCTCTTTACCCTTCTATTTCACCTTAAAAGAATAGCTGCTTTGAAGAAGCACCATGAAGAGGGGTGTATCATTCACAAACATTAAAAAAAAAAATACTGAATGTGGGATGAGTTACGGCTGCGTTTGTGTAAATGCCCCGAAGGCAGAAGGCAGGTGAAGGGTAAGAAAAAAAATTCTCAGTAGTCATGACATTTCATTACACAGCTTTGATTGCTAAGAAAAGGCCTCTGATCTCCATCTGCAGCCAGCCTTTGAAGGCCTAAATGCATTTCTAATTATTAGCAGTGTGAAATCCTCTTTTGGTTTTGGAGATTATTTATAGTATTTGCCGATTTGAGATGCTATTCAGTGAGGAGAGACAGGCGAGACCATGGCTTGAGATATCAAATGGGCTGAGCGCCCCGTTTGATGTTGCTGTGTTATTGAGGCAGCAGAGTCTGACCGTGACAATCCACCTGTGGTGTTTCAGGAGAACAAGAAGATGAGTATAAATCGTAAACTGGATACTGATAAAAGGGAAATGAGTAGAAAGCGTGCCATGTTTTAAAGAAAAAGAAGATAGTTACCAACTGCTCTCTAGGCCTTTGTGACTGAGGCCTACAGTTTCATACAGACACTTTCAGTAGAGCAAGAAGAAAGAAAGAATAAAAACTAGAAGTCGAGTTGAAAAAAAAATTAATGCATGCAAACAATATATTTAAGTCACATTAAAATGATTTAGATGGCTCTCCTCTCTAGACCTTACTGAAATAAAACATTCCTACAAAGTGATCAAATAGATAGTTAATCCCCACAGACCCCCATGTGAACATGTCCAACTTGCGATTGGTGTGTTTACAAATAAACACACCAAACACGTTGCATTTTTGTGATTCATTTGTTCTCAAAAAATGCACTGTAAAAAATTCTAGTTGAAATCATGCGATGATGAGCTGATCCTGAAGTTTCTAAACAAGAGAAGGAAGAAACTGAGTTTTTGAGTTCATCCAGTTCTGAAAGGAATGCAGCAGCAGGGAGAATTTCATGGCTTGATCCAGTTGTTGAAGCTGTATCAGGAGTGCTTTCATACAGAGTTGGGATCACATCTGAGAAGGCAGAGAAATAATTTCAGTGGCTCAATCGACCCGGAGCAGTGGCAGCTGTGTTTCTGAGGTAAATTAGTCTAATTTTACTATTTCCACATCATTGTATATTCAGTGTACTGGTACGCGTTTTGAGCTATGAATGTATTTGTTTCCAAATGCAGGGGTCTGACTGGTCAGATCTGTATATTTGCATGCAAAAATCATAAAAATTTAACTTGTTTTGAAAAAATAAATGCCACAAATTAGTCCTCTGAAATTACAGAGTCGGTGTGAATGGTCCGAAAAATATTTTTAACAGACAAAACATTTGCACACATCCTGTGTGTAAATGCCTCGAGGATATCTATGCTTTTCAATATTAACTGTTTTTCAACAGCTAAATTTAGCATGCTGGTTAATATCACAGTTATTTAGAGCTGCAACTCACCAGCCAGGCACGCTAGGGCTAGCTTTAGCTGACCGCTCTATAGATCTTCTCTGATCAAAAATAGAATCATGTCTGCTTTAAAAACACAGACAGAACCTAACAAGATGGCAAAGATCAAATTGCCAAACTACAGGCTGAAAAACAGTAGCCGACAAGACAATGAGTAATGTTATGTGGCCATCTTTTATATACAGTCTATCATATTTCCTCCCCTGACAGTGGGAGTCTTAAGGCAGAACAATGAAATCTGAATACAGAAGATGATGTCTTAGATAAACCAGTCAATTAAGCCAAAGGTTACCTCTAATTCCCAGACTACACTCACAATGCCATATTTTAGTCCAGTGTTTATGTTCAAACAGATACAGCAAAAGCCTTTACTGTGGGATTTATTTATTTATTTATTTTTTTTGGGGGGGGGGTCATCATTGAGTGTGTCCGTGTTTAATGTTTACCCTGTCAAAAATTAAGTTATTCACCTTATTACGTAATATAGCCTCCATGAATCAACTGGCTGAAAATTGACTCCATTAGTTGCCATTCAAAGATAATCTTGTTCTTCTGCGAGGAACAACCTGCCACCAGTGGATGTTGACATAATATACTCATACTAATAAAAATCTGCACATAGGGCCTGTAAGTGCTGCAGTGACCCACTTCATTATTAATAGAAGAAAATTTATACAAGTAGATGGAGACTAGTAAATTCCATCACACTGACAGTTAAAGTGTGCCTACAACACGATCAAATCTTCACTTGGTCTGTGTTTGGCACCAGTGCCCTGCCTGAGAGCCAAAATATCTCCCCCAGCCACTTTACTGTTTGCTTACTGATGACACAGAACCAGTTACTTAAAGTCCTCCCAGAGGTAATACTGGATATAAAAACTTAACGAGCCACAGGGCATTATGATAAGATATATATGTCTATAAACACCTTGTTGGCTTTTCATTTGGGTCCGATGAAGGTGGCCAGGTACCATAAATCAATACTGCACGCATATCTTTAGCAAGAGCGCGAAGAGGACTTGCATCAAAGTGCGAAGGAGAGGGAAAAGCCTGTGAGTGTAAAGCGTGTTCTACATATATCACGCACAAGTGCCCACCTTTGTGTGTACACACACTGACAAATAGCACTCACAGAGAAATCAGAACCTTGATGAAAACAACAAATGAAAACCTTGAGTGTGAGTAAACAGACTCCCCTGCCTCCTGGGCTAAGAAGTGGCCTACTTATTTTCAACAACAGTGAGACAGCCATATCAGATAATATTACTCCTTAAAGCTTTAATCCAGCTGTTTGGGATGTTGGAAAGGTAGTAGGCTTATGATATTTTGAGTCTGAGGCAGGAATTCTGTTCCTGGCGGATGAGTGTAGCTGTGTCTAAAATCACGTACTTCCATGCTTAAACTTGCTGTTTTTAGGGTGCAGCTGTGCTCATAATGGTCATTAAGTTCATCAAGGAACACTGTTTCTCAGCCTCAACTATGTGTCTGGTGCCAAGTAACTAAACTTTTTAGGGTGCAAGAGAACCAACTGACAGATCCAGTGCACATGATGGTCTCACTAGAGTTAGGGTTCTGGCCCCTGACAGAGGCAAGTTGTATTTCACTGGCCTGTGAGTTCAGTTCAGGACAGTGTTGTTAGCTAATAAGCTAAAGTAACTTTTCTCAACAGCTAAGTAGTTCCTTTTTTTGATTGTTTGGGTGGCTGTGGCTCAGGAGGAAGAGCAGGTCATCTGCTAATTGGAAGGTTGGTGGTTTGATCCCTCGGGCATGATGTTGAACCATTTGGGACTTTGCAGGTTGTTGTTTAAAGTGTGCCCACTGTTTCTGAAAGCCGCCCATCAGACGCTCCACAACGATGTCTAAACATTATGTGATCATTAGTCGCTGCCATCTACAATGGGTTCGGAAAAGGCAGCATTTATATGAAATCCATATTTTTCTAGAACATAGTTCAAAGTCTCACATTCAAACTGAGATATTTTACTATTTCATGAAAAATAGCTCATTTTGAACACATCTCAGAAATGTAGGGACAAGGCCATGTTTCCCACTGTGTCTTTTAACAGCAGTCTGTAAACACCTGGGAACTGAAGAGAGCAGCGGCCGGACGTTTGGTGCTGCCCCATTCTTGCCTGATACAGGATTCAATATCAGGATCTATGACAGGATCCAAATTATTTTGACAAAAAGCACAGTACTTCTTTTTTTTTTTTACAGCAAAAATGAGCTATTGCCCTTTTTAATGGGGGAAAAATCCCCACAGTTCTCAGCCATATCTGTAATAACACAACCTGAATGATGCCACATTACTTATTTACTGAAGCAAAAGATATTGCGCTTTCACCTCCCATACTCTGTTTTGTTAATAGAGAAAATTAAAGTTTTTGACTGCTGAGTCTATGCAATTTATTTTTTTCCCATTTTTGCACTACCAGCAGAATATGTAAGTTCCCTCACTAATGGCTTTTCCTAGGACTCCTGTCTCCAAGAAGTAGGGCTCCAATTCTAATAAAAGTCCAGAGAAATAGCATAATGATCCACAAAGAGGCAGGCATTTTTACAAAACAAGGGATTTGCATAAAAAAAAATCAAAACAAGCTGTGAAATATGTACAAATTTACTGTTTTACTGTTACTTCAGCATTTGTTTGGTTTCACATGCCTCCTCTGTGAGCCATCAGCAAAATAATGACCGTGTGGAAAGGACGGGGACAGAGGGAAAGTCTAACGGAGGGGTGAAAGGGAGAGCTTGTTTTCCGTGGCGGCTGAGTGGTGAGGGAGGGATGGGGAGTGTGGAAGGGTTGGGAAGAGGTGGGGATGGAGGAAGAGGAAGGGGAGTGGGGTGGTGTTACAGACCTAAGCAGGTGTGACAGTTCTGAAAGCTTTCATGGGGAAAAAAAGGTTTCTCTGGCCTTGTAGCGATGCTAAACTGAGCGTGACCCTCAGACTGAACCCAGCCATCTTTCTCGCTCACTCTCACTTGCTTTCTTGCCTAAACCTCCCAAGAACAGGAAAACCCTCGGCTGGCAGTGTGAAGACTATAGGATTTAAGCGTACAAATTCCTATTCTCCCTCTATTTGTCCCGCCACTGATTTCATTCGATCTCTATTTTCTTTTTACTATCGTTGACTGAGGAAATACACCGCAGAGATAAAAGCTTTCCCTTTACAACTGGACGACATCCATTTAGTGTCTCCTCTGATATGATGGTTTCCACCATGATTACATTTAGTCAATAAGCATTGAATTATATTGTTTTTATGCCAGATGCACAGCCAGAAAATATTATTTGAGCATGATATGGGAGGCTTTTTTTTGTAGGGATTGCTTTGACAATCAGCCTGTCCACTGGTCCGTACGGAAACACATTTCAATAACAACACGACTCATTTATTCTCATGAAATTCATGATCTGAGAGGATGAATCTTTTGGTATTGACATTTCTCTGACTTCTCATTCACGGCCAACACCAAATCACAGGTTTCACTCCAATCGCAGTAACTGGATGGTCCTCAGATGATGCATCTCAGTTGCTTTGGTAACCCCCGTAACTGTTTTTCTAGTGCCACCCGGAGGTTGGCATTTTGTTCTTTTAGAGTAAAAATCTAAACAACTATCTAACTATCGGCATAGCATTTTGTACAAATGTTCATGGTCAGCAGAGGATGAATCAATTTGATATTCCCAGAAATGTTTCTCTGCCTGGAAACTGAGATTTTGTTTTTTAGCGAACTACCTCAATAACACCAGATGCTTTGCCATTTAATCTGTGTTTGCATTCGTGGGCTGCGAAAGATGAATCCTATCGATTTTTGCGATTCTCTGATTTTTTTTACTGTCCGCGTTTGCGAGATGGGCTGACATGTTCATGATTTCCAGATGTTGAATCCCAGTGACTTTGGTCAGCCCATTTCTCTGGTGACAAGACAGATATTTGTGTTATTTGAGGAAAATAATATTAAAAAAAATAAAGAACTATTGCAGAGATTGGGATGTCATGTTGTGAAAATGTGTGTGGTCAGCAGATGATAAGGTTTGTATTCCCCTGACTTTTCTCGCAGCGTCAATCATCATCATTTTTCTGCATTTAGAAGTTAGCGTGCTGGTGATTGGAACTTAAATGGTTGATCAAGGTGAGCATTACGCCTCCTAAACACCAGCATGTGAGCATTCAGTCACGGTCATGCTAACATTTAGCTCTTAGAACAGCTGTGCCAGAGAACAGCTTCACAGAGGCTGTAGACTCTAAGTCCTATTATACTGCAGTTTGTAAAAATGGCAGTGAAACCTGCCATAAGGAGTTGCTAAGAATTTCATTAGTTTGACTTTTAGTGGAGTTTCAGACTCCCATGATGCTCCAAATTCTGTTTCACATGCTCTTCTGCCCTAACAAGGATGAAACTCCAGGGAAGCGGTGAATCCTTGCCATTTTTACGAATCTGTGGGGCATGAAAAATGGTCAGATGCAAAGATCTGGAATGGTGATGGTTTATATAAGCCTAACCCCAGTGTTTACCTCCTTCCATCTGCCCCTGTTTATCCCAGACTGTGGCCCTGTATGTTAGGGGACATGGGAAGTCCACACGAGCAGAAGGCAGGAGCACAAGCTATCCGATTGGAACTCCTCCACCTGCCAAGAGAAGTAACTCTTCCTTTTATGAGCCAATTGAAATTCAGCTCACTGGCTATCCATTCTGTCAATGACACGAGGAGCCGGGGCAACCTTGCAACCCCCAACACTAATAACACTGTAATGGTCAGAGATAGATCAAGCTGAGCGCGATAGTTAGAGCAGGTCTTCGGCCTCCCATAAGTGTTGACAGCAGACAATTTTTACCTTCATTTGTTTTGAGCAGATGCACGCCCAGGTACACCTGCGGTCGATCGTAATAGTTTTCAGGCCAGCAGGCCGACTGACAAATGACCTACAGTTTCTGCTGTTTGTTCAAAGAGGATCTGCCTGCGCATAATGCATGCCACTGTAAATACTCAAATAACCAATTTACAGGAAATCGCCTTCTCTTACTTTGCATGGACCAGTCAGCTCTACCCTCTGACACCATGTGCTCCACAAAATGGCATGGCAAGGTTCATTACCGCTTTCAGAATCAATCCTTGAGCTGTCTCTTCCAGACATTCTACTCACGGGGCTTTTCACTCACACATAAGTGTTTTTGAATCAATAGACAGCTGAGAGGAAAACGTGTAATTCAACTGAAAAAGGCCTTTCACTGATAGACCCACTTTAAGCTGCATGGAGCACACACTTCCTCATGGTCAGCACTGCCACCAAGGGGCAGTAGAGAGCCTCAAATCTTCAGGGCACCCAATCTGAACTGAAATTCTGTTTACTAATTAAACACTGTGGGTGTCATCATCTATTATTATCCTGCCCACACCACTTAATATACAACTGATATTAAAAGGTGTTGCACAACAGCGCATAAGACACATAACTGTCTTCATGTGAGAAAGCTGGAATATCCATGTGACGGTTCTTAAGTAATTAACATGTATTTTAAGCCTTACTTCTGCAGACACAGTAAATATACAAGAACATCTGATACAATATAGTCCTATGTGAGTTTGCCCTCTTTAAAGTGAACACTGACCCGGGGGGGGGGGGACTTGAGCACCTTATGGGGCAGTCTAGACATTTTTATTCTGACACTAAGTCTCCACAGCGGGCACACCCATATCAGTACAGAAAATCTGACAGCCGGATTGTCGCTCCTGGAGGCGGCGCATCCGAGCAGCACCCAGTAGGCGGCGTCAGTCCGGAGAAGCACGTCCCTCTGAGCTCACTTCCGTCGCTTTGAGTTGGATCAGTGTTCTTCCAGCGCCTCTCGGCTTTTGTTCTCCCATTTCCAACCAGCCTGCGCTACCGTGAGGAGGGAACTAGCCGGTTGGGAAGCGGCAGAGAGTAGCGGACCCGTCCGTCGCAAAAAAACGCCACATGCAAAGCAACGTCTGCAAAGCGGATACGCGGTTCTCCGTAGTTACATAACTGGACTACTTTTTTTTTACCCCCAAAAATATTGTTGGCTTTTTTTTTTGTCCACGCTTTATTTTTTGCACCGAAACTGACTGTCCCCCCTCCTCCTCCCCTCTAAACTCAACAAAATGGAGAACGACGACAAATATCTCCCTGAGCTCCTGGCGGAGAAGGACAGCCTTGACTCGTCGTTCACGCACGCCATGAAACTTTTAAACGCGGGTAAAGTACTGCTACACTGCGTGTATTTGGGGTTTTCACTGTGCACTTTATGTTCTGGAGTTCAGAGAGCGGCGCCATGTGTTTGCGGACGGGACGTGAACTGCCCCGTTACCGCTACACGATTATGAGCGCTTTTCACGGCTCAAAACAAAGAAAATATGCGTGGTTAGGACATGTGGGAGTTAATTAGTTGCTAGTAAGCCAATAGAGTCTGAAATAGTAAATAGCTTTAGGCTGTTCCCACACCACAAAGGAGCTACACTTTCCAGTTATTCTGAATAATTTCCGCTTCCTGTCGTGTAGCTTTGTCGCACCTGCTGTTTTCGGAACTGTCTGCGAGTTTAAACTTGGAGACTCGGGCTGTTTCCGGACACGCCGTCGTTTGCTTTCGAGTCCCTGTTGATGTGATTGCGCAGCAGCCCGTAAATGTGCGCCAGGGGGGTCATCTCGTTACTTTAAAGCCGAGAGGCGGCCTAGCAGAGGCGACAAAGAGGCTTAAACCCCGGTGTCTTTCGGCCGCTGCTTAGGTGTCCTTGGGCAACAAACTGCAGCCATGGCCGCCCTGGGGCTTCTGCCTTGCAGCTGTGCTGGAGACAACAAAACCCCAGTAATACTGGTTCACTCTGAGTTGGGCAGCTGTACCTAATACCCCCCAAACAAACAAAAATAACATAAATTGGGACTCTACATATGAGTGTTTATATGAACAAAAGTGATTAG
Organism: Bujurquina vittata; assembly: GCA_015106715.1. Taxonomy (NCBI): domain Eukaryota; kingdom Metazoa; phylum Chordata; class Actinopteri; order Cichliformes; family Cichlidae; genus Bujurquina; species Bujurquina vittata. The sequence continues at coordinate 10,017 of VUQK01041106.1, forward strand.
TTATCTGGGTGATTGTGAAATATTTGTCTGCAAACTGGTTCTTTGTTACTTCAATAACTGATCTCTGGTAGACCCGGTGATAATTAATTTGGCGAACATGATTTGGCAACTTCAGGCTGAAATTGAAAGCATGAAGGAAACGGGAAGACAAAAAAGTGTGTCAGGGTGTGCGGTGGATGAAACGTCTACTGAGGCTTCGCCTGATCTGCAGCTGGTAGACTGTGGTGCAAGCTGACATGTTTGCACATTGAAGGCTCGGGAGTTGTCACGGCCAGGAGGGAGGAGGTGGTTTGAGATGGAGTGCTGCATTGGGTGCTGGGGAACCAGGTGCTCTGCCACAAGGAATCACAAGGAGGATGCAGGGAAGAGCTAAAGGACCTCTGCACATAAATATGGGTGGCATTGGTGTGTGTTCAGCAGGGTTTGTGCACCTACAGTTAAACTGTTTTGATGTCCAAATTTGGCTGATGTGGATTTATTTATTTATTTCCCCCCAGAGGGCTAGAATTCATAGACGTATTGCTGTATTTTATACAGTTAGGGTCCAGTTTGCTTCATTGCAACTTAAACTGCTCATAAGTGTAAGCACAAGCATTTTTTAGCTCAAGTTTTAACCGTGTCCTGGTGGTTGTAAGTCCCCCAAATTAATGCTTTCTGGTTCATGTAAGTGCACATAGGCACATAATTGTGTTGTATTTTGCCACTGCCTGAAACAATCCCTCTGCCCTTCTAGAAATTGACAGAATCCAGAAAGGTGAGACTAAAAAGGAAACGGAGACATACTTGGACCTTTTCACAACAAAGAACATCAAACTCAAGGAACGAGTGCTCATACCTGTCAAACAGTACCCGAAGGTGAGCTTTCTTTGTCTCCCCTCTTTTCCTCTGTCCTCTCCCTCTTCCCAGCGAACCCCTCTTGATTTAATTTATCCCGCAGCTGTGTTTCAATTACACAAAGCCACGGGGTTACTTGGGAGTCTCAAATTACTCCTCTCAACCCTGATCTTTAAGCTCCAGAGTATAATTACAGCGGATCCTGGCATGTTTTTAAAATCTCACTAAAAGGATCAAAAATGTTAAAATGACTATAGCTGGGATGGCTCTATATTTCAGCGTAATTCATACTGTGTTCAGATCTTTTCTTGTGTTTCCATTCAGAGCCTTACTTAGCTTTATCATTTAACCTCAGGTGCATTCAGCCATATCGGTTCAATCCATATCTGGCTCAGACATAAGGCTGCATTGATTTTAGGATGAGTGTTCGTGATAAAGGCGGTAATCTGTCCTGTAAAACTCAAAGAACACAGCACCAGCTGCACAATGCATCATTTACATGGGCCTTAAAAAAATGCACAAGTTTTAAGTCACCAGAGTTCACGTGGTGTCTCTTTTAAGGCCGGCTGTGTAACTTTTGGCGTTCATTTCTCTCTTTGACTTTTAGAAAAAAAATGAATAGGGCAAACTGCTCTAAAAAGAATGAGATCTATAGGTGCTGCTTCATTTTGAGCATTGGATCAATGAGATGTAGCAGCATCTCCTGTTCTGTGAGGGGGTGATGACTGTCTGATCTCTCAGATAGGGATGGACAAAATTGGATGGGCTCTTGGAGCAGACAAGAGGCTGGTGAAGTGAGATAATATTATTCAATACATTGTGTTCCCGTAAGTGCCGTGAAGGCTTCCAAACTTTTGAACCAAGCGAAATGAGCGAGCTAGAGACAGAAGCTGACACAGAGAGCGCCGTTTTTCAGCTGAGTCCAGTCACTGTGCCACAGCTTGTGATTAAGTCTGAAATAATTGTTGTAAACACGCATTTCACACCTTGGCGTTGCAGGTGTGTATTGCATTCAAACTGCTGGCCCCTTCTCCTTTTAAGAAACAGTGTGGTTCTTCTAATGCTGGTAGTGTAAACACAGAGCAACAAAGAGCTGAAGTGGATGGGGCTGCCGTTCTAGCTTTTTGATACAAGACTGGAGCGATATCCAAATATGGGATATGTGCATCCCTACTTCCAGCCTTTGGTTTTAGTGGCTGTATCATACTGCTGTGTCGGGCATGACGGAGCTAATGAGCAGTTCAGATTATAGGAGCTACTTTTAGAACTTTAGGTTGAACTGAAGTTCCTTTGGGGCAGCTTTTTGCTAAATGTTTCTGGCAATGACAGCTAATTGTGGGACGCATCATATACTCGGTAATTACTTTGTTCAGAGATTGAGGAGGTAAAGTTCTGGCTCAGTGCATGGATGATTGCAGTGAATAGTAAACGGCGGTATTACACCCCTCCGGGGCTCATATCGACTTTGTCTGCTAAATCTACTACTTAAGGCTGCAGTATGTGCAACAAGAGCCCTGACAGACAGACAGTGATTGCTGCTCCCTCACTCTCCTGGTATTAAACTCGCCTCTGCTGTGATTGTCAGGCTAATTTTGTTCTGCTTTGTTTTGCTGTTAGTTCAATTTCGTGGGGAAAATTTTGGGACCTCAGGGCAATACAATCAAACGTCTGCAGGAGGAGACTGGAGCCAAGATCTCTGTGCTGGGCAAAGGATCTATGCGAGACAAAGCCAAGGTAACACACACGTACACAAACACACATCTGGTGTTATGCACCTGTGGGAAGGTTACCTGAAGCCATAACACATCTGGCCTTTGCTTTAGAGGGATGACAGGCAGAGAGCCCAGATGGAGTGAAGTTGCTGGATGTCTCAGCTGAACATTAACACTCAGCCAAGGGCATTCAAACACTGCACATCTGTTGTGGAGTCTTCAGGATAGCACGCTAAACCTCTTATCTACCAGTTTGATGTAATTATTAAGCTATATAAAGGAAGGGAATACCACATGCATCCCCGTTGCCCTCTGAGGCGGAAGAAATGTGATTTTCTCCTTGCATAATTCATTAAATGTTTGAATTGGCTTTTTCACACTCGCTGTGATGTTTATCTTCCAGGAGGAGGGGCTGAGGAAAGGCGGCGAGCCCAAGTACGCCCACCTGTCCATGGAGCTGCACGTGTTCATCGAGGTGTTCGCTCCTGTGCCCGAGGCTTACCTGCGCATGGCTCACGCCATGGAGGAGGTCAAGAAGTTCCTGTTTCCGGTGAGTTTGGCTGTCCTGTTTT
>VUQK01041107.1:0-10151 GCA_015106715.1 Bujurquina vittata
ACACACCTTCAGGGGTCTAGTGGAGTCCATGTCTTGATGAGTCAGGGCTGCTTTAGCAGCAAAAGGAGGGCCAACCTAATATCAGGCAGCTGGTCATAATGTTATGTGCTGTTGTTCATCTGAGGCTGTACTTACACTCCTCTCCAAAAGTAGTGGAACAGTGAGGCCAATCCCATTTTTTTAAATTAATTAATTATTTATTTATTTATTTATTTTTTCTGAAGACTGAAAGGATTTGCGTTTGACATTAAAAGATATGAGACAAAAGATGAACCTCCAGGCATTTGCTTCTGAATCTGATACACAGTGAAGTCACTCATTTTTTTCCTGTCAAACCCAAGCAATATCAATCTGTAGTTAATTCCTAGTGGATAACCAGCATGAGACTTTGACATACTCTTTATATAAATGTAATTCATCCATGGCTTGTCCCCTTAAAATTCTTATTATCTAACAAAATTAGAGAACTGCATCTTAAATCGTTACACATCTATCCAACAAATATATATGTTTGTAGATTTTCAGATGCTGATGACAAATTAACTTTTTGTAAAACAAAAACCAAAGGTATCATCCGTTTGTTTTATAAATGTTCATTGTGTGTTATGTTTTGGAAAGGCCTGGAGAAGTTTTTGTTTAAAAAAAACTACAGTTTAGATTTGAAGAGAAAAACTCTTCTCTCTCTCTCTCTCTCTCTCTCTCTCTCTCTCTCAAAATAAAAAGTATAGCATTGTCAGCCTTTTTTGTCTTATTGGGTAAATTTCACAATCATAAACAAAGATGTCAAACACGACCACATCATTTATATTATTTTTAATTGAATAGAAACTTTACTTTGAGTCTCTAAAATATGTAGAAAATATCAAGAAATATTTATAAGGCCTTCGGTTTTACTCGGAATACCTTGACTGTGATCATCTGCCACTCTATGGTTATGTTTTCTTTTTCTTTCTTTTTTCATTATTTATTTACTTGTATATTATCATCATCTAATTTTTTTCTTTTTTCCAAACCTAATTTTTCCATCAGTTATGAGCTGGCAATCTCTGAGTGTTTGTATATACTATGTTCCTGTTGTTCTTGTCATATTGCTGCAGAATAATAAATAAATAAACGGATGAAACTCCTGAATTTGGACACGGGCGGAAAGTTGGCAACACTGTGCCAACTTTCCGTGAAGCGACGTCATTTCCTTGGTACCTGGAAGCGGAAGACGGAAGGCACCAGCTGTTCAACAGAACAGAATTTATTAACTTAAAATTTAAAAATAAACTTATGGATGCCGCTGTTTTGAGCCTGATTAGATGATCGTTAACAGCTTCGGTTTCTCTTCAGCTTCCACTGATATTGATTGGAAACTCTGACTTTCCCGAAATTTCAATCCAAAACAAAAGAATTAGAAACCTATTTGGTGACATCATACATCCTAATCAGTCCTATAAGAACTTGATCTGTCAAATATTTTCAAAAGATGCAATCTGCACTTTAAGAACTAAATATGTAAAATTCCCTGTTGCTCCAAAGGCAAAAGAAATTCATTTTAAGATGCTGAATGGAATCTATCCGTCCAATAACTTCCTGCACCAGCGATTTGGCTTTGAAACAAATTGCTGTAGTTTTTGTGACAATGACATTGAATCCACTGAGCATCTGTTTGTACACTGTATGTTCTCTGAAGCTTTGTGGCTTGATATTTACGACTGGTTGTTTCCCAAAGTACCTCGGTTGCAAAACCTTTGTCAAAAAGACATAATTTATGGTTTAATTATGGACAGTGAAAAAGATGACTTCTTAGTAAATACTATTTTGGTTCTGGGAAAAGCATCATAACTCTAAGTTTAGGAAAGTTACCCCTAATTTTTATGCCTTCTTCAAACGGTTTCTACTGTGCATAAAAGCCCTTTAAAAATGGAAAATAAAAAAGCTAAATTGTTTTTGATATTATCAAAGAATATAATGTGCCAGAAAAGCCCTGACATTGTTCAGTTCTAAGTTGCCCTTTTTATTGCTGGTTTTATTTGTTCTTTTTATTTGGTCTGTTTAGTTCACTTTGTTTATATGTTTGTTTGCTTTGTTTTTTTTATTTTGAGCTATTGCTATTTGTTTCATGTCGCTGCTTAAATATTCCGGTGCCTTTGACTGTGTAGTTTTCGATATCATTTCATGTGCTTTAATGCTTGTACAAATGTAAATAATTGTGTATAGTTTCTTGTGGTGTTTTTGGTGTGTGTTAAATTTAAAAAATAAACAACTTATGGATGCCATTTTCTTTCAGTGGCGGAAACAAGCTTCCATAGTAACCTTTTTTAAAAAAAAAAACAAAAAAACAACATATTTGTTTATCATACTATATCAATCTATACAAACAGCAAGACATTTGAAATAATAACGTCAACATGTAAACATAAATTTAAAGGCACTGGTGCAGTAAACAAATCACAAACCGCATAACTAAAATTAACAGTAAAATAAAATGGGAGCATGGACCTTTATTTTGAAAATTTGCACGTTCCACTTCCCATCAAATATCAGCGACCGCATTTCGCAGTCGCTGATATTTGTTGTGACACCTCAGCTGCGCGACAATCAGGCTCTGCAAAAATGACTTTTCTGATGAGATTTTGGAGCTCAGTGGTGAATATATTATGCATTCCGCTTCACTTGATCCACGCCGTCGGCCTGTTCGGAGTGTACAAGCGTGTCTTCCCGATGTGTCTATATCGGATTTCAAAAAACTACAATATGAAAATGAGCGACAAAAAGAAGGATCTGTTTCGCATTTTGCCGGAGTTCAAGAAGCCTGGCGGGATAGTAACAATTTTAGAGATTGGCTGCGGCACAGGGGCAAATTTTGAGTTTTATCCGCCTGGCAGCAAAGTGATCTGCACCGACCCCAACCCACACTTTCAGAAATATCTGACCAAAGTTATGGGCGAGAACGACCACCTCACGTATGACAGATTTGTGGTGGCGTCGGGGGAGGACCTGGGGGCAGTGGAGGATGAGTCGGTGGACGCTGTCGTGTGCACCCTGGTGCTCTGCTCGGTCGACGACGTTTCCCAAACCCTGCGAGAGGCATACCGCATACTGCGACCAGTAAGTGGTCTTAACAGCCATCACTTCACACTGAATTTAGTCCATAATAAACACTGACTAGCAGCCATGCCCTACATACTGCTGGTGGTACTGTTATGATAATATATTGAGATTTCTGCACGCCCATCCCGCCTCAGTGAGGTCAAGAAGCATGTGATTTGCAAGCATGTGTATGTTGTAATGCTCTAAAAGAAAAAAAGTGATGTTGCAATGAATCTCTTATGTTCTAAAATACATGTTCCTTTCATTATATGTCTTTTATTGGAATATTTTTAACCACTTACAGCCAAGGAACCAAATAAGGTAAACTTCATTGACCTTGAGTTTTCTACATGAAAATTAAACATTTTGAAAAATGGTAGAAAAGCAATTGAAACTTGTTGCAGCCTCCAATAACACTCGTAAATTAGAAATTTTGATTTCAATGAATGCCCTATGAAAGGTTATGCATTTTCATGTGTGTCATAGCACTGTAACAAGTGTTAGCTGTAGGACATGTGATAGTGATACATGGCTAATCTGCCAGTTTCAAATGGTGGACTTTACTGTGTTGCAGTTGGTCCTGTATCAATCATTTGAAATTAATAAGTCACTAAAATAACATTTTTTAAAAAAAAAAACCCTGTATTGTTTATCTAAGCTTGTGATCATTTTGTATTTCAAGCTGCAATAACTTGCTGACTTTTATGCTGTTTATTTATCTGGGTGAAAATGGTCATTGACATTAAAAATCTCTCTTTTCAGACAGATCTGGCCAAGAGGGCAGCAGAAATTGCAAAAAATATAACATCACAGTTCTATAAAAATATTTTAAGTTGCAAGAAGGGGGGGGCATGGGGGGTGTACTAGATTATATAGATTATATTGGCTTTATTTTGCTTTATTTTGCATGTTATTTACTAAATCCATAATGAATAAAACATACTAATTTATTTAAATTGTATTAATATTTAAAACAAAAAAGCTTTTTTTCATGGACCAGGGCTGTTGGGTTGAGCACTGAATAATTAAGATAAATTATTAACATCTACACCATCACATCACGACGTCTGTTTTCTATAGCAGTAAAAGTCAAAGCACAGGACAGATCCCAGCTCTGAGAATGCTGACATCCTCACTTTGCTTTATTGCAGCCACCAAATGCTCCCTTAAAGGCTTACAACCACACAATTATTCACTATCACACTTAAACACGCAGACACACACACACACACACATTGAAGCTAACCAAACAAACTTATTGGCCTAAACCAATTTAGTATGAGAAGCTAGGATACAAGTGAATATGGTTATTGGATTACCACTATAAATGTGTGTGTGTGTGTGTGTGTGTGTGTGTGTGTGTGTGTGTGTTTGTTTAACTTGTCTGCTTTTTAGTAGACCTTTAATAATTAGTGCTAAATCATGATATTCAATCTGAATCTGGAATTTCACAATGAAGAAGAATGATCCTCCACATGATCCAGTTACATTATGAATGATTTTAGAATTTAAATTGTTACCACTCATGATCCATTATTATTCAGCATTGCGAGTAGTAGTAAATGTGTAATATTTACATTATAAAATGAGTAAAATAAGGATGTTTATTTTGTCCACATGGAAAAGCAATTTGGAATTTATACATTTTGTTATTAAAATGGTATCTTTATCTTTATCTTGCAGGGTGGAGCCTTCTTCTTCTTAGAGCACGTCGCAGCTGACCCCACGACTTGGGCGTACTTCTTTCAGCACGTTATCCAGCCCCTCTGGTACTATTTCGGTGATGGATGCGAAGTCATCCGGGAAACATGGAAATATGTGGAGGCAGCCGGATTCTCTGATCTCAAATTAAGTCACATTGAGGCGCCGCTTAACCTCATAATTAAACCGCACATCGTAGGCTATGCTGTAAAATGAATTCACTGGCTTTGTAGAAAGCTTCCACACCCACCCAAGCAAACTGGTTTGTGAACATGTGGAGCATTAACTGCCTTTTTTCTCTCTTTTGTCATGTGACCAGCAGTGATAGAAAGCACCTGTTCCCTTAATACTATTTTTATTTTTGTATTAAAGTGAGCCTTTAGGTGTTTTGTAAAGAAATGGTAAACGCTGAAAGATAACCTTACATAGACGGCACACAATATTAATTTTGTATCCAGCTAAAGGGAAAAACACACTTTGGTGTTTGTTCTACCATTCCTCATCTTCAACCTGGATGTTGACCAAAACAGCTTGTCTATGTTTGTGATTTAAAAAGTAGTTACTATTTTTTTTAATGATTTAGGTAACTGTGTCAAAATGGCAGTGATTAAAGATCTTTATTACACTGTATATGTGTTGTGTTGTTTTATTTTTCCTTTTACAATGAAGGTCTCAAAATTTGGGCAACTTGGTGCCCTCAAGTACTGTCTTTCTGCCACCTTGTGGTGACAGTGAGGCATCATTAGTCAGGTGTTAAAAGAGAATAATCTCTTTGATCGTCTTAAGTCGTTCATTTTGAGGTGCCCCAGCAAGGTTTCAGGTAAGCTCAGTGAGAAATGAAGTTTTGTCTAATGAAATTATGCAGACTACTCTGTTTGGCGCTGAGTTTGCCCTTGCACATTATGCAGGTCATAGGGTTATGTGGTGTGTACAAACGCCTGTTTCCCTTGCTCGCCTACAAAATAACATTTTCATACAACGACAAAATGCACAAAGTGAAGAGAGAGCTTTTCCGAAACGTCGCCAAATTTGCAGACACCGATGGCACGCTTCGCCTGTTGGAGATCGGCTGCGGCAGCGGAGCAAACTTCAAGTTTTACCCCTACGGATGCACGGTGATCTGCACTGACCCCAACCCGCACTTTCAGAAGTACCTGCGGATGAGCATGGACGCAAACCAGCATCTGACTTATGACAAGTTTATATGCGTCTCCGGGGAGGACATGCGGGGAGTGCGGGACGAGTCTGTGGACGTCGTTGTGTGCACCTTGGTCCTGTGCTCTGTCAGTAATGTGCAGCAGGTCCTGCAGGAGACCCGGCGCATCCTCAAAACAGTAAGTCTGCCCTCAGGCTCAGTAGGGTTTATTTGATTTGCTACTAACATGGTTACATGAGGACGCACGGATTAAACCTCTTAACCAATTTCCAAAACCTTATGAGGTGTCAGGTTACATTTATTGTGGTTGCCTCTGGGTTATTCCTACTGTCTGATAAATATGGGCCATTCTCCAAGGCACTAGACTGGCTCTGCAGCATGGTGTTTACTTATGTAAATTCTACATAATCTGTGGTCGACCCACTGAAGGTGATATTTTACCTGAGCCTCACACTTGTTGCCACAGCTTGTAATGCATTTGTACAAATGTGTAAGTTGTTATGCAAAATGCCACTTTTCAAAAAGGGTTTATTGTTAACAAATTCGATAACTGCCAGAAACTAAACGATCACCTCAGGCTTCAGTGCAGGAGTCCTGTGGTTATATCGGGATCAGCACACCCTTTCTCGGCCACAGTTCACGTAGTATCAGCCAGGAAGCCAACCTCTATAAGCAGGATTACACAACCACACATGACCATGTTTTTGCTGGTTGTGTTTCAGGGCGGAGCCTTCTACTTTTTGGAGCACGTTGTCTCCGACTCCTCATCCTGGACATACTTTTTGCAGTATGTGTTTGAGCCTCTGTGGTGCTATCTTGGGGATGGATGCATGATTACCAGAGCAACATGGAAAGACATAGAGGAAGCTGGTTTTTCTGAGGTTAACTTAAGACACGTTGAGGCTCCATGCCTGCATATGATGATCAGGCCACACATCATGGGATATTGCATTAAATGACTGCATGGCGGAACGTAGAGTTTATATTAAAAATATTCAGGTTATACAATTACTGACATCCTGGTGCAACAATTTATAATGACCTACTAATAGTTTGCACATGAATTTCAAACCACTGGGTTCAAGGATGGACGTTTATTATCAAAGGAAGCCCATCTGTGTGCACAAAAGTCTTAAATTCACTGTATTTTTAAGAAATTGTCATTCTCCTCTGTAATTGTTAAGATCTGCATACATTTTTATTACAATACATTAGCCACACTACATAGACTGAGTGAAAATATATTTATTTACACAATCAGCAACATTTCATTTACTGTTTGTTCTTCTTTCCCACCCCTCCCAAAAGATGTACATAATAAATATTACCTGGACACTGTGCTTTTTTTTTCCCTGATTGTCTAAGGAACGGCCACGAAACATCCAAACAAACCACACTTAATGTCACTTTTTCTTTCTTTCTTACCCTTTATATTGCATTGCACAAACATAAGGAATGACAATTGTAACATCTCCTTATAGGGAAATGAGGGAAATTGCTGGTTTATAATATAAACAGAAAATGTCTGTGTAGTAATTATATAGTCAAATTTATGAAAATGCTGTTCAAAAAAAAAATCCAACAGCAAAGTTTTTAAAAACACAAGAAAAAAGGAAAGGGGATACATTTAGAGACTCAACATTAAAGCTCACAATTTCAAATCTCCCAGTATTAAAAATGTACACAACTATAAATGTTATAGCGTTAGCATTTTTTTTTAAAAAACATCAGGTGGAAAAATGGCCAATTTATTTGTAATTTTTGAGTAAATGTCACTGCTATAAGTCACTTGATCAAACGGAGTAAAAAAACAAAAAAACAAAAACAAAAAACAAACCCTGTAGAATCTCAGCCTGAAAAAATGAAGTGTTCCCAGAAACCCCATCGTGTCCAAATGGCTGAGCTGCACCACTGTCACACTACGTCCCAATCCATGAACTTTATTCACAGGTTACCCTGTTTTAACACAATAAAGATCCTTTAATGTTTTGAGTTCTTCAATCAAAGTCTTGTTTTGGTTCTCAAGAACAGCTACACGGTTTTCCAGGCATTTAACATATTCCTTTTTCTTTCGTCGACATTCACGTGCTGCCTCTCTGAAAAAAAAGGGGGGGGGGGGCAGTTAGCCCAACAGAAAGAATCTGTATTGCACACACCCAACATATTTCACAATGTGCAGTATGTGCAATATAAGCTTACAGATTCTATGATAGTGGATTTTGTCCAACCCCTTCCCTGCCCAAAGCTACAACTATTACAGTAAAATAAATAAATAAAAGTAGTAAAAACACTTTTTTAACTTTTAATTAATGTCTAGTTTATTTCTCCTGTAAAGCTGTGCTGTGCATTCTTCAGAAATACGGGAAGGAAGGAAGTTTTTAAAATCCAATAAAGTAATAAATGACCTGTCAGCTAAAAATGCTAAAAGCAACATCTAGTGTGCTTTTTACTGCCTCGAAAAGGTTTCACCATCCAGATTGAGTATGGCACCTTGATTTTACTCAGAAATACTACACTGTACATTTACCTGTTTTTTGCAAGCCTGATTTCTCTCTTCAATGTTGGATCATCAGTCTTAGTCTGGGACAGTCCCACAGGAGACGCCATAACTACAGTCTGAGGCAAGGAGGTGGATGTGGGCGCTGTGCGGATCTGGTACGTTTGCACTTCTCCTCCTGCACCTGCATTAAACAAAAGTCAAAGAATGACAACCAGAACCACATGAGCTTTGCATGCATTAGTTGAGCGGTTTAGTCTGTAATTACTTATTCTATGTACAGTGGTTTAGCCCACCAAAACAAATGTTATTTCACTTGGCAAACAATAGGAATTCTTCAGTGCATCAGAATCTTTGTACTATTACTGGACTTTTTTTATGCCTTATTTCTACCCTGCTTTTCTCAAACAGAGGGATGTTTTCACACCATTGTGTTAACTAGCAATCAATGGGGATTTGTTTCTCAAATAAATATCCTTAATATTAATTAGACTGTAAACCAGTCATGTCATTGGAATTAGAGAAACTAGCAGTGTGTTAAAAAAAAAACTTTTAGCTATGTTTGGCAAGTTACTACACATGCCACCGAGCAGCAAGATGCAGTGGAAAGATTTTCAGGCACTACACAGTAGTCTTTGCTTAGGAAAGTAGACAATATGCTGCATGGTAGGAAGTGTTCAATGTAATATGTGCATATTCCTATATTCTACTGCTCAGCTGTATGTATTATGGGATGTTGGCAATCCTGTATTGTTTTTTTGTCAGAGCAGTTTAAAAAAAAGGCACCTCCTCTGACTGGAAAACATTATGTGAGCATTATTTAGCTGAACACATTTTAATATAGCTGCAATTAATCTATTGTCCACATAACCTTACAAAAGAACACTTTATCTTCAGATAAAACTGGTTCAAACTGTGGTAAATTTTACTGACTCACCTTGTACAACAACTTGATTGCTAGGCACCAATATCTGCTGTCCATCAGGTGTCTGGGCATACTGAAGTATGGTGGTGCTTGGCTGGGCTCCACCAGAGTTGGCCATGGTAACAGTCTGCAGTCCCTGAATGGCTTCGGACCCTGGAGTGGCCAGCTGGATTGTGCCATTCGCACTTATAGTAACTAGAAAATAAGTAAATCACAGATAGTATTAGCAGACGGTAAAGCACAAGAAACCGTTACATTTACTGTGAATACCTCATGTTGTGGCGAACTTAACCCAATATTTAAAAGCCACTCCTAGGTATTAGCAGCAGTCAAGAATGATGGGTTTGACTCGTGTGCACCGTTCGTATTTCTTATTCCAGACAAATAAGAACCAGGTCGTAGTTTTGAGCGTTTATTTCCACCATCGTGTTAATCCAGGGTACATTTTCATCCACATATATCCGAGCTTCTCTCCGATCCAATACATGAAAATACTCCTATGATATTCCACTTGTAAATGGTAGCCAAAAAACAACATCAATCCTCAGTACGGTAGCAATACAGTAAAAAAACTTTCTTGCACCACCCCTCGCTCTGCCACAAATCCACACACTTCAATTCTAACTTCACTGTTCTAGTGAGCATGCGCAGTGCCTACTTCAAAGACTACCAAGAGAAACAAACAAATGGAATCTTAACATAAAAATCTAATGCTATTCAATGCCTACACCAGCCGTAATAACAACCAACAATAACAAATAAAGAACACATTATATCTACAACTAAGTTTACAC
>VUQK01041111.1:0-20000 GCA_015106715.1 Bujurquina vittata
AGAACCAGGCTCAGGGAGGGGCAGTCATCTGCTGAGACTGGTTGGGGCTGAGGGGGGAGAGAGAGGACAAAAAACATGCTGTGGAAGAGAGAAAGAGAATGATTAAACAGAGTAAAGTATAAACAGAGTAAAAATATGGTGAGTAAAAGAAACAGTGCATCACGGGAACCCCCCAGCAGCCTAGGGCTATAGCAGCATAACTAATGGATGGTTCAGGATCACCTGATCCAGCCCTAACTATAAGCTCTATCAAAAAGGAAGGTTTTAAGCCTAATCTTAAAAATAGAGAGGGTGTCTGTCTCCTGAATCCAAACTGGGAGCTGGTTCCACAGAAGAGGGGCCTGAAAGCTGAAGGCTCTGCGCTTCCATAATCTCTATGTACTCCTGTCTCCCTTGTTTTCCATTTCTGGCTGGGTTCTAGTCTCTTCACTGTGTTTCTGGTGTCTGGGTCATGGTGTCTGTTCATTTATGTGTCTGCATTCTGTCTTCAGTGCACCTGCCTCCCTGTCTTAAGTCAAGTCGGCATGTTTCCCATATTCCCAAGTCGCTAAGTAGGCATAGAAACATGGCTACTTGTTTCCTGTTTTACTTTACCAGGCCTTCATTTTGCATCCATCATGTCCAGATTTGCTTCCTCTTGTCTTGCTTAATAATTCCCAGCGGTGTCTCCACCTGTTCCTGATCTTCTTGTTATCCTTTATTTGCATTTAAGTCCTCAGTTTTCCTGTTTCTTGTCATGCCAAACCCTCATGTGTTGTGTGTTGTTCCATTCCTGTCAGCCCCGTTTGTATTTTGAAAAAGCCTCATTAAAGTAACTTCTCAGTCGCGTCTGTCTCCTGCATTTTGGGCCGGAGCCTGTCTGCATTCACCGCACATTGTGAGAGGCAGAACATCCTGGACTGTTTGCCAGCCTGTCCATTGACCGTTCACACCCAAGCAGATGTACATATCTATCGACTGTCAACATCAATATTTCAATAGCACATTTAAAAGCAACAGTGTGCTTTACTAATTAATTTAAAACAAACTAAATAAAACCAATGATTCATAAAAGAAATACAATAAAATAAAACATGAAAACAAATACAACTGACTAAAAACCATCCAAAACAAAAAGACACAACATAAAACAGTATATGACACCAAAAGTGCATCTAATGATACATTGGTAGATGATAAGCAATGATTAAAGGTCACAGCATGATTCTTTTTTTAAAAATGTGCCCTGATTACTAAGACTTGACGCTGGAGGAGTGAATTGAACCAATAACCTTATAATGAGTAGATGACCCCGGCTATCTCCTGAAGCAGAGCCACTCCAGCTGTTGGTGCTTCAGCAAATTTCCCAAATACACAAATTAGAATCTAAATTATTAGGCTGGAGCCTATCTCAGCCTGGGATAATTGGTGTGGTTGAATGTGGATGGTTGGCTCTCTGTCCTTTGTTGAATGACTAACAAACAATGAGTGACAATAAAACTGGTTCCAGAAGTACCTCAAACTCAAGTCCTGACATCAGGTGGGAGATAAATCATCCTCTGTGGTGGCATGTACACAAACATTTAGTCTTTTTTTTGTCTTGAAGACATCACTATGGAAAACATTGCCTTTAATTGGGCTTAAGCGTCAGTGAACAGATCCAAACTGCGCATGGAGGCAATGCTTTCATTAACCATTCATTTATGCATTTTATATGATGAAGCTAGATAAGACATAAGGTAGTCGTTTCATGGCATGCCTGGGGTGTAACTTGACATCTGGTTGTCAAATCCTATTTTTTTAAGTTTGATTGCTTTGCATGTGCACTCAAACAGCTGCTTTTCCTTAAGCTGTGCAGCTGCTGATTAGTCTGCTCAGTGGTTGCATGTCTAACCCATCCCCTGTTTGACTAGCATGCAGTTTTGCAATATTGTGGAATTTGAACTGATCCATCAACACCTTTAAGATCGATGGAAAAAAACCTCAGTAAACAAATGACCATGTAAGAGTGGTCAAGCTCTTAAGGAAATAAGGATTTTAAAATAATATTCCAGCAGATGGTGATGCAGTGATGCTGAGCGCTATCGCTGTGAATATGTGTGAGTGGACTTTAAATTCTACAGTATTTACTTTAGAAGTGGTTGGAGTAACTGGATCCTCACTCACACTGCACAGTGAGTCATCTTTTAAACTCTGTAAAACACTTGTTTACAAGGACGCTTCTTCACTGTGCAGAGATTTGCACTTTAAACATACTCACAATGCACTTTTTGTGTCAGAATGCAAAGCAAAGCATCTGTGATTCATGCAATCCCACATTTTGCTGTCATTCAACATCATCTGCAGTAATAATTACTAAATCTGACTCACAGCTCCAGAGGAGGCTAAATTGTCTATTACACCTGGTGCCCAACTTAAAACAAAATGTCACATCAGCCCTCAGAAATCCAAATCCTATTAAATGATTATTAAACAGAGGGCTGCTCATTGCCTGATGTCCCCACCCTTCGCCTGAAGAGAAACCTAAAAGCATCACCATGTAGCACTCAAAGCGCTTATACAACCCGTTTACGTCTGTGTAGCTTCTCAGTCATCCAGGTCATCGTCGTCTCTGGAGCTTGAAAAAAAGGCAACTGGACTTCTTTTTGTTAGTTGAAGACGCCTTGGGATACATTGGCTTGCAGGTTGGAGCAGCCAGGAATCAAACCACCCACCTCCCGATCAGTGGGTGACCTGCTCTACCTCCTGAGCTACAGCCACCCCGATAGAAGGGATGTGTGGTTTTTTCTGTGTTAAGTGCTCAACAGAGATCTTGACCAGGCTCAATCCAGCCACAGAGAGAAAGCATACAGAAACCTCAAAGAATGGAAAATGTCAGTCAGAAGTGCCAAAAACTGCAGTTCCTTTAATAGCCACTTGAGGCTGGCTCTGAAAGGGAGTCAGTCCCCATGGACTCCCATGTTAAAATGCCAGACCTTAACCCATGAAAAAGCATGTTTATAGCCTGCTACAAAAATGGATTTGGCTTCCATGGATACTTTTCCTCTTGGGTGCTGAGTTATTTTATAACTCACCCGTTTGAATTTTTAAGGCTTAAAGTTTGGAGTGCATGGAGTGCTCTACCTTCTGAGCCACTGCCACCCTAATGGGTCATGGATCAATATATGTTTTAGCTTTCTCAAATACTCTCTTGGTAAATTCAAGCCTGAAAGAAGCTCAACCAAATCCTTGGGAATTATCTTTGGGGTAGTCCATCATTTTTACTTAATGTTCACAACTTGTGACATTGTGGGGCCTCAAAGGTTTTCCAGCCACGGCAGTGAGATGTTAACCTGCACGTGACTCATGATGACAGACTTACCTTATGCTTATTTGGTAAAACAGCCCACGCGATAAGTCAGGCTTTGGGCTTTTGAATATTAGAGTTAATTGAAATCTTGGATGATCAATATTTGAAAAAAATGGTGAAGAACTCCATTAAAGTGAAAACCCTGGTCACACTATTAGTCCCCGATTGAGCATTATATCTGCTGCAGTGACAGCACTGCGCTGAGTGCAGCCATAATTCCCTGCCCTCCTCCTTTACTTCCCGTGTAATAACCCTGAATGTGGTTACTGCACAGAGTGCTGAAGTAGATGGTTGGAGCCAGCGTCTTCAGGTTTTCATTTGATGCTGTAATTCTGGATAAACTAAAGACTTTATGAACATACACCAGCATTTCTTAGCTGTTTCCACAGTAGCTGATGACCAGCAAGTCTGTCTTCCACAGTTTAGGTTCTTATAACTATGTGAGACTGTGGGCATACATGTGCACGGCCAGCATGGTGCTTTTGTTGGTGTGTGCAGTGCTGCTTGCTTGGGTGCCTCATCCACCTTTTTATATTGTTGGGTCAATGCAACATTCCCTCTATTTTTCTGAAGAGAATCGGCCTCTAGCCTGCCAGCTGAAGCCCTTTTGTATCAAGCCTCTGCCTTTGTAATATCTCAATTTAATTTGCTACCACAACCAATGGACCAGAAAGAATAAAAATAACAAAAAGAGTGAATCGCATTGATCCAGCGTCCATGGTTTTGTAATAGAGAAATAGGAAAATGCAGAAAATGAGAGATGAAAAGAAATGATGGCTTGGACTATCAGGACATCGTGTTCTGAAAATAACACCACTGCATTATCTTTGCCTTGAATCCAACAACAGTAGTTTAGGTCAGAACAGGGTGTTACAGCTTTATGGGTCACCCTTCGATTGCTGCAGCTGGCATTTCTTTTAATAAGTGGGACTTGAGGAAGCATCATTAAAGAGTGACACTCAATGCAGTCACTAGTTAGTCTGCATGTTTACGCTCCAAATAGTTGTGCAATAGACAATCCTTTACATTCTCTATCATGTTTACTGGACTGCAGAGTGAGTCTGTCTAAGCTTAACCTTAGCTCAATTATGGTTTTATTTTTAATGGGTAGAATACTATTTCATCACACTACAAATCCGAGTATTTCCAAAGGTTTAACAAACCTGTTCTGATGTAAATCACTCCTCCTGTGCATCATCACTGTGAACCTAGCTCAAATGATGCCATGCTCTGGTCTCACAGAAATACATGACACATTCATGCTGCATTACATGCTGTCACATAATAGATTCAAAAGGAGTTTGACATACACCATTGGATTGGTGTGGCGACACCAGCAACACTAACATTGTGCCAGACAACTCTGGTGAAAGGAGAGCTGAGCCAGAAGGTGAATCCTTCAAACGAACAGTCATTTTCCATGCCATCACTCATGGTTCGGTTTCCTTTGTGGTTTGACTCAGATTTAGTGTTTGGAGTTCAGACATCATTTGAGAAGCCATTGCTCCTGGATGTCAAAAGGGGCCAGCTGACGTGGTTAAGGTATCTAGTCAGGATGCGTCCTGGAAGACTTCCTTTGGAAGTTCTTTGGCCATGCGTAGCTCAGGAGAGAATGTGGGGTATACCCAGGACTCACTGGATCATGTGGATTGGGAGTGTTTTAGGGTGGCTCCGGGGGAGAAAAGGATAGATGCAATAACCAGCAGCTTAGCCTGTCAGCACCACTGGTTTTGATTGTCTTGCCGCATTAACCCCTGAGGTCACGAGTTCCTCAAGAGGAACAGCAGGTAAACCTTTGTTTTCATAAAATGATTTTTTTTGTACAAAGACTGCAGATATTTGCATTGTATGTGTTTTATTGCTGGTTTTGGAATTTGAATCTGTTTAATTTTATTTTTTTATCTCTTGTGGGAAACTGTATGTTCAGAGCTGTGCTGACATGGCTTTTGCAGCCTGTGTGTCATGTTGGCCAAAATGAGGACTGAAGTGCAGCTGTACAGCAAAGGAAGCTTTGAAAGGTTTAGTGGAAGACAAGTTATTGACTGAGGACTAAAGTGGGGCTTGGGGTAACACAGTGATAACCTGCTAGGAGACAAGCGGAGCAGGAGTGACTGTGGTTCGGGAGAAGGACAACAGTCTCACTTGGGCGCAGGAATGCTTTGGACCAGGAGGGGGTTTTCCAAGGCCAGGCCAAGTCCAGTAGCAGAGTGGCTGTAGTGGAGAGTGGCCACACAGGTGAGTGTTCCAGGCCAGACCTTTTCTTACTGATTTCTGGTACAGACAGACCCAAAAGATGGAGCTGGGGGCAGCGCAGAACTCCTCTGAGCAGCAGAGGGGGCAATGGAGTAGGAACCCAGAGGATGTCACTAATGCAGATGAAGCAACAATATTTGCTAATAAAGACAACCTGATTACCACTGCTGATGTGAAGACAATGTGGAGATCTGCTGCCCATCCAGCATTCAAACACCGCAGGGCTGATTGCATTAACTTGGAGGCGGTGAAAGAAGGACTGATCACAGAGCAACACTCTGCCCACAGGTGCCGCCCACCACTGCGCCTGAAACTCAAAGAAGATTAGAAAAGACAAAGAACTGTCCAGCCTACAACACCATGCTGATGTGCAGTAAGCTGCTGCCAGTGAATGTTCTGCTTTCCTCTTTTGTTATCACAAAATAATCATGTCATGTAATTACTGCTACTGCTATGGCTGTTAGCATAATAGTAACCTGCTAGCCTGCTGAATTGGATACATCAGTCACCCAACTAGCAGCAAAATATCAAAATGCCACAAACACAAAATGCATTTCAGAGCAGTGGGGCTGCTGTATGAGTCTGGATATGTGTGAACAGTAACAGAGAATTCGTGCCTGGCAAACCTTTTAATGCCTACATCAGTTACAAGAACATTGTTTTATTGTCTGTGTTTATCTTTTTTATTGTTAAACCGTTTTAAACTGGTCTGAAAAGTCAACTTTTATCTTTTGAGAACTGCAGCTAATCTAAATTAGAGGGACATTTGGATTACAGCCTACATGCAGTAGACATGGCGCACATGACACATGCCCTTTCCTCTATGTAAATGAATATTTGCTTGGCTGTAGAGTACTTTTAATAAGCAATAGCTCTCTGAGGTCTAAGCTGTCATCAGTGATGACCCCAACCCGAACCTTAACTTTAACAATGGTAACATGTATTTTTAATTTTTTTTAATTAAGCTGTTGTGCCAAGTCTTTGCAGTCAGGGGACAAAGAAAGTAACCACTCTGCTTGGTACACATCAAAAACTGTTCACATTCTGTGGCGAATGTGTGGAGGTGACCATGTTGGAGATTTCCTCCTACATTATGTCTGGGATCACATTTCAAATGGGCTCTTCCTATTTAATGAAATGACAGGAAAAAAGGGAACGGCAGAATAAGTGTGATGGTCAATATACAGCATCTGCCCAGTCCTGATTGAATACGTCCCTACTGGTGTGGCTTTCTTTGAGTTTTGTTTCATTTAAAGAAAACAGATGATGTAAATTAAAAGTAGTGAGGTCTTCTGACATGTTGGACCGTAATGCTAATCCCTGTATTGTCGGTCTGAAACCTCGACTGAAATCCATTGTGTTTCTACCATCCCCGTCCCCGATAAGCAGCACTCTTCTGAATTTGCCCCGAGACTTGAATGGATGGCGTTATACAAAGAAGCTTCCTCAATGCAAGTTAAGGTACGCAGAACAAAAGGCAATAATTGGATTCAAAGTTTTGTCCCCGATTAAAGTGTCTCACTGAGAACACTGTGCCTCATCCATTTCTGCTTGCTGCAGTCTCGCCATTATAAAACATTTATTTGCAGGGGACACCACAAGTGCAAGAGTATGAAAATAATTACAGGGACAGAGCAGTAGCAGTGACGAAGTGCAGTCCCTCACAGAGGACTTTTCCAATTAATTGACTTTAATGCAGCATAATGTGGTGTTTTCCTCTTCCCACTCTTCATAATGGCTGCCACCTGACTGCCATACAGTCAATTAAAACATAATATAAATTGACTTAAGCAGTGAGTGATTAGGTTCCCCCAAGGCAATTGAACTTTGGAAAGCAGAGAATTGTAATCCATAATCATTTTTTTCTTCATTTCCCTCTGTTACATTAATTTTGTTATATTTAATGGCATGCCTCTTGTTATAGTGAGTAGCTTATGGATGTTCATAATTACCCAGGTGTCTTGATTGTTCTGCATATATGCACCAGAGTAGCTATTTTGCCTGTAGTGCAAATGTGAACTGTCTCAGGATGTGTAGCACCACAACTGATGGGTGTAATAGCACCTGCTCATATGCACATTTTCCACACAAACCCCTCCGCTGGAGTTTTGTCTGTATTATCTGTTTGGCAGTGATTGAGTGTGGCAGTAAAAAGGCAGTGAGAAAGACACAAGGATGTGGGATGATGGCTGTGCAAAGAGCTGAGGTAATTTCCCTCGCCACCAACTCAACTCTGTCGTTTGTCAGCCACCGCTTGCGCCGCTGGCAGCTATTGTGCCAACCGCAGTCAATCATGCAGCTTATGAATCCAAGCTGCAGTCAATTGCCCTGCTGATGAATCCGAACAGCAGTCAATCGCTCAGTGCAGGAATCCATTGACGCTTCTGGCAATTCCAGCCAGTCACATGAATAGCTAGCGGCAGGACATCCTGGAGGCAGGCAGAGATTAATCGCAGCAAACACCTCACAGGAAAAAGATGGCTTTGTTGGCCAAAAATATTCACTACAATCAGTGTCTGTCTGAAATAACAGACTGTGGAATTCATGTGTGCAAACACAGAAACATACTGTTAGTATGCATTTTCCAACCCTTGTCCTTAGCGGGACATCTTCCAATACTTGTATATACTGCTCAAAAATGAAGAACACTTTGTAATCAGAGTATATTAATTATTATACTGTATATTATAAAGTGCTCTACAGTTGCATTTTCCTGTTTCAGTGCAGCTCAGCTGAGAATGTAACCAAACTGTTTATCAAAGGGAAAGTGTGATTTTTAGGCCACTGAGCCGAACCTTAGCTGGCATAATGTTAGCTTAGAAGCAGCTGTAGTCGTTTAGTGGGCTCCCGTCGGCCGTTGGGAGATGGGAATGTCTTGTGTCTCTGAGAAGGCATCAGTTTCTTGGAAGACATTACACACTGACTTGTGTACATTAACCAGTGCAATATCCCTTTTTTCTATTTGAACACATCAAAGAATTACTGATTGTACCTTTACAACAGCAGATGTGTAATTTGTACTTTTAATTTAACAACAGAAAAATGCACATTATTATCAACAGCTACGTTCACTCTGGGGGAAAACTAGTAAGGGAGATCATCAGCGCCGAGCTGGGTCTGGATTCCTGGGCCCAGTCGTTTGGACAAACGTCCTCTTTTTCTGTTATCACAGCTGTCCTGCGCCAGATGTTCTGTTGACCCAGTGAGGCCGGAATCATGTCAGAAACACCAGGAGCACTGAAGCTCATCGCAGGGATCACAGTGTTTACCAGCAGCTCCCTCAGAGGGAAATCATCTTCAGACCTCCACAGCAGGTGAAGATGGAGAAAACCTGACACTCAGCAACAGTCTGATGAAGACCTTTGATTTGTGCTAATGTTAGGGGTACTGCACACACACACACACATATATATATATCAGGTTTTATTTATTGCTGTCAAAATATCACGTACTCCTGGACATTCAGTATTTAAATCGGGAGCTGTGCATGTCTGACATCAGTAACTTTTAAACATCAAAATTGTTTATGTTTTTATGATTGTAAAGAGCAGCGTGTAATGTAAGTGGATGAGGATAAGGATCTCCAGAATGACACCAGTTACATGGATATACCTTTTGACTTTGTTCTCAGTAAAACAGTATGTTATATGGTAGCATTGTACGTTTCCTTGTACATTTTCTTCATCAGTTTTGGAGTTACTACAGATTTACTCCAATCTTAAAACAATGTTTAAAGTGTGGTCAGCATTGAGAGTGGAGGTACACCAGATGATGGAGCAGCTTTCCATTCCTGGCTCAGTCGTGCTGTACCGTGGTCACCTGCAAGAATACAGAGCCAAGCATGAAGGGATATCACCAGTGATTTGATCAGCACTGGACAACATTCATATTATTTCTCTCTAATATACTGTAGCTCATTGAGAATAATTCAGACTTGCTTTTTAACCTGGAACAAACTCTCAAAACAAACTCTTAACAAAAAGATGCAAAATAAATACACAGTGCTGGAAAATTCCACAGTGTAAAAATTAAATGTACATTTTGACTAAACATGCCAAATATTATCATTTGGTTTTAGCACATTAATATTTGTCTTTGCTATTTTTTGTAATATTTTTTGATTAAACCTGTTTCTTTAACTTTGTGGGCTTCAGCTGTTTATCAGCAAGCCGACATGAGTATCAGCTGGAAGCTCAAAGTGATATTACAGGCAGTTTGTGAGTGTCAGCCCAGAACACGCTGACGTTTTCAGTCCTCTCTCTAACTCATCCTCCGAATTAAAGCCACTGTTAATGAGGGCTTGTTGGAGGGCATGCTTTTTCAAAAGTTGGGGTACTGTCCATGGTGAGAGTGCTATTTGCAGATATTTCATTTTCAGCTCTGCTATGCAGAAGAGTTGAAGAAGAGGCCAGCCTGGTGCGTTTGCAATGTAATGCTCCTAAGAAAAGTACAGGAAGGGTAATGCTAATGACTGGGCAGGCTCATCGGTGGCTCACTATCAGCTACCTGCTGCAGATGTGACCATCTTTCAGCTCAGTGCAGTCAGAGACAGCAGAGCTACAGCAACATTCAAGCTCACAGAGTGATTTCTTCTCAGACAGTGCCTCAGGTCCTTCGTGTCGGTGAGTCCAGCTTACTGCAGAACGCCTCACAGACAGTTTGAAACAGGAAGTGGTGGTACAGACCGTAAAGCTGGACCTCCTCTCAGCGTCTCTCTCTGCCATTTTCAAACAGTTTCAGCTGCCACTCAAAGCTGTCATCGTAACATTATACCCAGATTTTTAACCAAATATTCTTACATATTTTTGGGTGGGGTCATCACCAATGACAATCTCAGAGGTTTCATCTTTACTGTCTAAAAGTTTCATAATTGAATCTGTCATTTATTTGATGTACAATGTGGTCTTTTACAGTTGCCATTCACTGTATTGCTGTCCAATCAGATTACATCCAGAAGGAGTCGGTTTCCAACACTAATTTAAGGAAACATTTGCATGCACATTTATTTCACATAACGTTTGACTGATACTGTATTTTTAGGATTGGTCATTAATACTTGGACATGGACTGGTATTTGTAGGGCCCTGCAGACAACTTAGCACCTTCCTGTTATGAGTGTTACCCTCTGCATGAAGAATAGAATAAAATTCATAAAAAGCATGATTTCATGAAGGACTCAAATGGCTGGTTTTCTCTTTTTTTTCCATTTCAAAAACTCCCTCTTTTCATAAATTCATTTCCCACTTTTACTGTGGGTCTGTGTCATAACTTTGAGAATATTCATCTCTGCTTTACAGTAAGAGGCAGAGATTTGAAATCATACTCGGTGACCTTTAAATATTGTAACTGCCATCAATATTCAGTAACATAAACAAGGATGTTCACAACGTTACGCTTGGCTTTATTATTATAGGAGAATATTTTAATGTTTGCTGTAAACAAAGACTATTATTTTTCTCTTCATTTGTTTGCTGTTTAAGTTGTTAGTTCAAAATGATGCCACCTGCTGATTATTGTGTGATGAGCCTGTGGCAAATATAAGATGTCTAATCAGATTTTCTTGCATAGATGATCTACTTGGTTAAAATAATAATAATGATCTGAACTCTGCCAGCCATATTTTATGTTAAACTTTATGTTAGCATGAAACCAGGGTTTAATATACTGGAGTGCTCCTTCATGCTTTAAAAGGATGGATACACTCAGCAGACACTTTGTTCGCGAGTCATTGCCACTACTGTACTGGAGCCCGTTTTGCCTTCAGAACACCCGTGATGCAAATTCCTGTTATAAGGTGTGCAGTGAGAGCACTCAAATACAAGAGGGACATGGAGGCAGACATCAGTAAACAAAAAGAGAGCCTTTAATATTATCTGAGAGTCCAAAAGAAAGTTTAAAAAGTGCAGTAACAATAATCTGAAGAACAGGGCTTCACATGATGACGAGACAGAGCACAGATTTACTATATGAATACGCTGACAATTGATTGGTGATGACAAACAGGTGAAACTATGTAACAATGTAAAGCTTGTTTTGGGGATGACCAAAAGGTAGCGCAGAGCTAAGTGGCAGTTCGGGGCCAGATGGCCTGGGGGATCTCTCCAGAGGTCAAGTTTGAGGCCAAGAGTTGTTATTTTAGGGACCGGGAGAGAACTCCCAGACGACTCAGGATCAGACACGGGGGCTATGGCGGCTAGCTTGTGTACAGCGGAGACCAGAGACAGTTCAGGAAGTGGCACAGAAATGCCAGATGGATTGAGAACCTGTGGATTTGATTCAGGGGCAGCCTAGTGACCTCTTTAATGTTTCACTTATCTTATCTTGATGAGATAGCATGCATCATAACATCATCACATATGTTGATATTTGGCACCCCATAAATCACTTCATAACTCTACTGCATCTGCACGTTTATGTATGTATAATGTCTCATTCACATCGGTCTCTTTCATTTACGTGTCCTTTGTTTACTTGTCTCAAGCACTACGCCCTGTACAGAGGAGTATAGCTGCTATAGTTAGTATAGGTTGTTAGTCTGTATTATTAGTACGAGTTGTTGAATCTTTATTTAATTTTTTTAATTTAATTTTCATCATTATTGCTTTGATTTTATTTCTTTACATCCATTGTAAACCATGGTAGAAGCTGTTTCTGTTCCTGATCGGCTCATCATCCTGCTCTTCTTAAGCTGGCAGAAGATCGCTGACTGTGAACCAGTTAGTTTCGGCCCCCTCTCGTGAGTTTCTGTTGCTTCCCTCCGCCTTGTCTTACCTCTGTCTTTTTTTTGTGCCCAGATTCTCCATCATTGGAGGTCTTAGCACCTCCTCACCACTCACCTCTAAGCTCACCTATCTATCTATCTATCTATCTATCTATCTATCTATCTATCTATCTATCTATCTATCTATCTATCTATCTATCTATCTATCTATCTATCTATCTATCTATCTATCTATCTATCTAATATGCATATGAACCTTGAGGAGCCATCTCAGGCATGGGTCTCGGGGTAGCCATCCTAGATACAGGAAACAGGTCCTGGTGTTGACTGACCCAGGTGGAAGGAGTGGAGTGATTGGCTGCAGCACAGAACAGCGTGACGTCCCTCAGGCCAAGCAGCGAGACCTCTGTATTACAGAATGGAAGTGTTGAGGGATGCTGGACACTGGCGATGTGATCTGGTGACTGTGGGTGACTGTGAGCTCAATCGGTCTCATGTTCAAGAAACAAGTTTGAGATGATTTGAGTTTCACAATATGGTTCGTCAATTTGCTGCAAGCAGCCGTCAGATGATAGGCACACTGTGGACATAGGAGGGTGGCCATGTTCAGCAACAATACTCAGGTAGCTGTGTCATTTAAATGATGCTCAGCTGGTACTAAAGGGTCCAGATTTTCGCAAGAAAATATTTGTCACACCACTGTATCGCCATTATACCAGCAGCCTGCACCATTGATACAATGCAGGGAGAGGCCATGTAGTAGTGCTATTTCCTCGCTGTGTATGAGCTATCGTGGCTCCTCTGAAAAGAAAGGCAACAAATCAGACCTGCTTGACTCAGTGGTATCATTCTGAAACATTCGCCTTAAAGTAGATAACGAGACGAAATGGCGTTGGCCTTGATTCAGAAGATCTTCTTTTGCAGTATAAGTGACTTGACATGCTCATCGGGTTGAAGTGGAAGAAAACACAGAGGCTGTTTTTCCTAAGAGGAGATTTTCTATTAGTCTGTTGTGGTGAGTGCAGTTTGCTTTGCTGGGTCTGCGAGGGGAGCAGCATCAGCGCTGATGACACCAACAAGCTGACTAAAGTGATCAGGAGGGCAGGCTGTAAGAAAACAGTTTCACAAATCGGGGATAAATGAAGTATCTTAATTAGTCATGGGAGTTCAACTGAGGAGACTACATGCAGCGATGGATCGCTATCACTAGTCATTAGTCACACTAGTCAACCCTGTATTGTTGTTCCCAGTTTATTTTTAGACTCATTCAGTGGGTTGTTTTCCATCCCAAAGGAGCTTGTGTCTTTGGCTATATAACACAGTCCATTCATTGCTGATCTTACACAATCAAACCCTTAAAAAAATCAGCTTGCATAAAAATAAAGGGTAAATACAAATGGAAATCCAGCTGAGATGCACATGCATTAGAATTACACTCATAAATTGTACAACCTTCCTGCATGCAGGACGCCTCCCTTTGGGCCTCTGTGTGCACAGCTCTTGTTGAGTGAGGTTAATGATGTAGAGATTGAGGCGATTACTTGGAATGCAGTGTGCTCCGTGGCCTGGGAAAACTCAGCTCCACCACCTGTTACCTTGGTTTTGGCCTCCTCTCCCACAGTTTGTCTGTGGAGGATAACACCAGCATGACTGGCTTCCCACTGCAGCGGCTGGAGGTTAAATGGATTCCACCCTACCTCTCTCTTATCATAACTTTCTGCCAGTCTGTCAGAGTAGACCACAAATGCAATTCCCCTACCCCGGGGTAGAAAGAGCAAGGCATCTGTTACACCTAATAAAGTGTTGACCTGAATTTAACTCTGCTCTCTGCTGTTTATGTGGTCCACGCAGGCTGAAGAACCACAGTCTGGGGCTTCCTTTTGTTCATGCGCGCTGTCACGAGTGCTTGTAAATTTATTTAAATGCACACAAAGAAATAAAGTCGTTTTAGCCACACTTTCTGTAGCGTTGTCAGCAGCTGAGTTATAAGCAAACGTCCCAACTTAACATCAATCCCAGAAAGGTAAATAATTAATCATTGGAAAATGGAGTTTTAATAGCCCTGCCTTTCACTCGACAGCTGGTTGGTCTCCTATTAGAGCGTGTCCATCCAAACCCACTGGCCTTTTCTGTTAATGACTGAAGACGACTGATAGACTGCAGAAATCGTTCTTCTTCACAAGTCATTTAGTCTCATTTTCATCTTTCAGAACTAGAAAGGAGAAAAAAAGACCTGACAGTGGAGCACAGTTCTTTCACTTGTCCTTGGATACTTGGAATGCTTCCAGAGATGAGTCACTATCATGAAACAAAACAGAATAATTCAGGACTGCATTTGAAAAAGAAAAGTTTTATAATTGAAACAAGATCGGAGGAGTGAACACATTCACATTCAGTCCATTTTGATCCAGATATCAGTGCAAAGATTGGCCGCGTCATCTGCTGCAGATGTTTAATGTTCCTTTCAGGTTAAATTGCAATCCCCTCCATTTTTCTCTAATGGCACCAATCGCTTACTTAACTTCTCACTTGTGCTGCGAAAGAGTTTGACATTTATAGATTGGATTGGCACGAAATTTGGTAAAAACTTTTATAAATTCCAAACGATTTGACTTAAGGACCAACAAAAAGACGTTTGCCGCCATCACTTAATGTTGGGAGGGGGTTGTTTAGGAAAGCCCATTGCTTTGGCTACAATGCTAATTTCAAACTCCATATTATTATTCTTGGACTCATCTACATAGGTTTGCATGATTTCCACATTAAAATAATACCAATGACCCCACCCAGGTGGCTTCTGTGAACACAGCCACAGCTGTGACGACCATGTTGGCATAACCCCTTCAAGGACAAACACAACCATGGCCATAGGCGATCAAAATAAAATTGTTCTCTCAAGCACTGGCAAACAGTGAGCAAACAAAATCATTGTTCTGTGTGAAAGAATTAAAAATGAAATCCCCAAAAAGTCCACTTTGCCGTTCTGAAAACTATCATTTGAGTGTAGGGTTAGGGTTATCACCTGTGGTGATGTAGATGCCGGGGGTCACTGACTACCAATCCAAAGTTAGGGTTAAGAGTTGGGTTGAGCTAACATTAACCGTTTTTTATGCCATTTTCATCCTTCTGGAACAGCCAAAGGTAAAAGAGAAGAGTTTTAAATGTTGCTAAAACATGTATTTCTGAAAAAACAAAGAGCCACAGAGGTAGAATCGAGGTGGGACTACTGCGGCTATAAGCAGTACTTTTTTATGGTCACAATTTATTAGATGTATTTAAATAAATGCTGGCAGTTATGCATGGTTGATGTGCGGTAATAGTGTGGTCCAGCGGTATTGATCGCTTTTCTGTTAATGCAATTACTAAGAATGGTTTCTCACTTTTACCAGTAACAGTTAACTTGAAGCCTGATCCTGGCGTTTACCCTTCATGTGCTCTTGACTGCAAAAGAAAGGAGAAATTGAGAGAAACCTGCAAAGGATAAAGAGCAGGGCCAAAGAGCTTCTACTCTCCCGTGTAGATTTACTGATGTGTCACGACTTTATGTGGTTGAAATGGAAAAGAGAATCGGGCTATGTTTACAGCACCATAAACCTTTCTTTTAAAACCAAGGACTTGGCCACCCTGAAACTGTAGCGTAGCACCCATAAAACTGAGGCTAACACTGTCTTTTAAATCTGATGAAACATTTATCGATTCTTTTTAGATCTTGTTTTATTTGCTCTTCTTTTCCCACCTCTGGGTTAATAGAAGCAAATCACAGGGCTGCAACTGAGGTTGCACGCACGCACACACACACACACACACACACATACACACACACAAGGATGGGTGCAGCTCAGGACGTAGAGCAGGTCATCTACCAAGGCTGGTTGGTAGATGACCACCAAGGAAGGTTGGTGGTTTGATCCCTGGCTGCTTCAGCCTCCGTGCCAAACGCTGCTTGGGCGAGACACTGAACCCTTACAGTAGATATGCTTATTGGAGTGTGAATGTGTGTTAATAGATAGAAAGCGCTTAGGGGTAGAAAAGAGTGCTTGTGTGAATGGGTGAATGAGGCATGTTGTATGAAGCGCTTTGAGGGCTCAAGCAGAAAAGTGCTTTATAAGAACCACACAGACAAAAAGAAGCAGAGCTGTTGTAAGAAAATCAAAATCAGCTTGATGGCTTCACTTCATTTAACCTCTAAATCTCCATGAGGAACTGATTAAAGGTTGTGATCTTGGCTAGAATAACATCCACCCTGCGTTAAAGAATCAAAAGAGGAAATGCTTTTAGCAAAACAAAAATTCTCTTCCGCTTCTCCTGTTCAGGGTTGCTGTGGCATATTCCAGCTGTCATAGGGCGAGAGGCAGGGTACGCCCTTTTAAAAGGGAGCTTGTCCTTCCCAATGTTGCCAGGTGCTTGCTCATGAGGGCTTGTTCTGATTTTTGGGTTTCTCTGTATTACTGCAGGAGCTTTACCTTACAATGCAATGTACTTTGATGTGACTGATATTAATATAATATAATATAATATAATATTTTGTTGTGATTTGGTGCTATATTTAAAAAAAAACATTTTAGCATCAAACAGTTGGTGCAGATTTATCCGCTGCAAGTCTATAGAGCATCCAAAGGTGGTCATTGTCATGTTTAAGAGCTTCACGCCATGGTCCATTAACCTGCTGGGAGCCTAAAGGGATGGACATGGTGAGCAAATATCAACAAGGCTCTGAGGCCAAAACGCACCAAGAAAATATCTCACAAAATCACACCACCCCCATCCTAAACCCCTGATAGGCAGGATGGATCCATTCTTCTATGTCGTTTATGCCAAATTCGTTTATGCCGCTGGAGATGGTTCTGCAGGAAAGTCCCAGCAGATCAGCAGGTTCTAAAATGCTCCCATCTGCCACAACAACCACACCACATTCAAATTCACTTAAATCCCCTTTCGTCCTCGTCCCGATGGCCAGTTTGAACTTCAGCACGCCGTCTTGACCACGTCTAGATGCTTAAATGCACTGAGTTGCTGACATGTGATTGGCTCATTAGATACTTGTGTTAACAAGCAGTTTAACAAGCAGCTTTACTCACTAAAGTGGTCAGTGAGTGTATACTGTGATTTAAAAGTATACGGGCTCAGTCGTTGGCTAAAACACCAGGACACTTTAGCAAACATTTTCCAAACACAGAGAAAAGCTCAGCTTGATGAGGACGGTTCCCAGCAGTGGATTACTATACAGTTGATATTGTACTGAGTGCTGACGGCAACAGGAGCTCGGGGCAGTAAAAGTGTGTGCTCGTGCATCCACATGTGTCTGTTATTATCATTTTGTTACGTCTATAAAATGCATGTGTGTCTGTTTTTTTAATCTAAATTATCAGTGTGTCTGTGCACACAATTCATGTATCTGCCAGTAGTCAAGTGACATATTTTTTGTTACTGTTACATTTCCCAAGCCACCAATCAGCCACCACGTTTAAGGAGGTTCTTTAGGGCTCATTTGGATACGCATGGTTAAATAAAGACATCTCTTCACTAACCGTCCTCATTCAGAAGCTGTGTGTGTGTTGGGTGTACATTGTGTTGGCATTCATGCCGTGTAGTGGGGTTTTAGGGACTAGCCCTAGCTTTAAGAGCTGTAGCAATACACATCAGTTTTGTTTAAAAAGAAAAAAAAAAGAAATTATACAGCAAAATTTATTATATTCATTTGTTATACTCAGTTTTATTTTTATAGCACCAAATCATAACAACAAGATGCTTATATTACACCGTAACACAGGGTTTATTACCTGGAGGCTGTCATCAGCTTTGTCATCATAATCATCATTATAAAACAATTTCATGCTATTATTGATTTTTTTTGGCGGCCCCGTCTCAGAGATCACTAGCCAGTCTCTAACTGTGTCCGTCTGCTATGTGTGTCCTACTTTGGGTTTATAGGAGCCTTCCCGCCACGAGAAACGGAGAAGTTGTGGGATAGTCAAAATGAAGCAATCACTCAAACACAACTAGCACCCTCTGATTAATCAAAGCACTGTGAAAGTGCCAAAAACTCGAGTAATGGTATTGGCTGCTTGAGTCTGGCTCCAACCTGAGTCAGTCCTCATAGACTCCCACATTAAAATGTCCAAGTTTACAGCATAAATAAAAAGGTTTGGAAAAAGATTTTGGACTCTAGATAGATAGCTTCCCTCTTCTCCACGACAGCGCAGTACGAAAAAACTCCTGTTGACAGTGGTTACGATGTTTTACATACAGTTATATAGTTTATAGAGTTAAAAGACAGCAAATTGCTGCAGAACTGCGTGTGACGTCTGTGGATCTGTCAGGTGATCCGTTATTAAAACGAAAATATTGTTATAGCTGCTTTAATTACAGATACATTACAGTCTACTGTAAAAAGGTAAATTAGAGATTTCACATGAAAAATGTCCAGGATCCTTTTATTCGTTACAATGAATTACACAATTAAAGTGTAGTTGTAACATGCTCTGCTCAAATCTGGGCACACCTGGTCTGCAGTGCACTTTTTACCTCCCGAGTGCTTTTGGATCACTGCGCTTTAAATGAGCAGTATTTCCATTATTTAGGCAGCGCGGTGGCTTAGTCGTGTGCACGCAGAAGGTCTGAAATTCAGACGAGGTCTTTGTTAGTGGAACTGAAACGCTCTTCCCACGCATGCTGGGGTGTTCCCCACCGGCTCCAGCACATCAGTGTCCAGATTGTGTCTCCACGAATGATGGAAGCATAAAAGGGATTTACATACATGCGTATTAAGCTAGTGGCATCATTTGTCTTTGTTCACATGACTAAACAGTGTTAAAAGAGGCAATGGAGCCAAAGGATTGCTGTCTGCAATGAAAACAACAGCAACAAGCTGAACGTCGGTGCACGGGAGCCATTGTGATTGTTTTTGTGACACATTTTGCTCCTCCTAGCCCACCGTTTTTGCATGCACCACACACCGCCTTTAGTTTTTTCTTCTTTCATTCTGTCTGGATAACCGAGGAGACAAAAAAGAACCGTCTGGGGAGGTTTGTTATGAGAACGAGAGATGCGGGATTGGGCTGTTAATTTCAAGAATTTTAGAATGAGCTTTACTGCTTGAGATAATTTACATCCCCGGGTCTTCTTGCCCTCACTCTCATTTTATTGTTACATCTTCTCAGACATATATTTCACGAAGCAGACACTAATAGCACGGCAACAGCACTGTTGTTTTCTTCCATTAGACAGCCTTTCTAATCTGAAAAAAGTTGACCCTTTTTTATGGATGATTGTTCCATGTGGAATTATGGAACTATGTGGCAGATAATGGACACGTACAAATCCTTCACTTGAAACTGTGTGATTATTTATGTTTGCCTGCTTTGCATTAGAGGGATAAAAGAAGGTGCTCTTTTCCCTCTTTCACCTTTTGTTAAGCCTTTCACTCTTCACTTACATCCAACAATGAATATATTCAGTTCCTCAATAGACCAATGGTCCCTTTCATTAAGTCTGAGTCATGTAATTTAGATTAGTACTCAAGCACATCAGTGGGAAGAGCTCGGCTTCCTTATTTGTGAGCTCAAAAGGAAGGAAATTAGGAAGCCACCTCAGTCCATCTGTCCATTTACTATTACTATTTCACACAATCCTTACAGGGTTTTGGACAAACCTCAGGGAATTATGTGTATCATTGTTTCATTCCAGCAAGTGCTAAAC
>VUQK01041118.1:0-12793 GCA_015106715.1 Bujurquina vittata
CTAAAAATTTGTGTCACTGTAGAGAGGGGAGATATTAACACTATACAAAAATTTATATTGCATATGCTGAGATCTTTAAATCATATATATATATATATATATATATATATATATATATATATATACACATATATATTATATAATTGCAATAATATTTAATCAATGGCCCGCCGGTAAATGGCGCTTCCACCACTCAGAGAACAAATCCCCCTATACACTGCAAGAGGTGAAGACCTGCTTCAGCCCATTTTTCTGAATTGTCAATGACCTATTGATCAGTGGTCAGTGGATCAAAGCATCAGTCAGCACTTTTTACAGTGACATTTAAAGTAAGCTGACCCCTCCCAAAAAATTCAAATGAAAAATGGACTTGGAAAACATGGATTTTCAAAACAGGTGGACGCCAGAGGACCTGTTTGTTGATATCAGAAGTAAACCTGTGGCTGTCTTTTCCCTGCCTGCGGTGTGCGGGGAAAAGAGCGGATTCATTCGGCAGATGCGGGAGAGCATGCAGAGGGAGACCTGCACAGGTGAGCTCACAGTGTATCACTGCATCATACACAGTGAACACTGTGCACCAAAGTCCTGGAGATGGAGTGTGTCATGAGCACAGTAACACGGACAGTTAACTTTATAAGTGACAAAGGTTTAAGTCACCGGCAGTTTCCGTCTTTACGGAGGAAATAACTGAATTTGTGTTTGAACAAAACCGTACGAAGAAGTCATCTAACTTTTCTCATCTGTTCGTAAAACATCGTGCCAGAATTTCTGAGGCTTGTCTCTGTCCTTCTTGGCAGATTTCAGCCGGGTCTTCTTGTTCTTCTTGCTAATTAGTGGTTTACATCTTCTGATGAATCCTCTGTGCTTTTGTTTTTCTTCTGCGAACAGCAGATTGTGATACAGTACCTTCACTCCTGCCCTTTCTGGTCTTCATGTTGGCTACTCCTCCAACGATAAATGCACAGCCTGAAGAGGCAAAACCCAAATCTGAAACTGTGTCAACATTGATATTTATTGTTTGAATAACCAGCGTAACAGGACACACCTGGGCAACAAAACACACCTGTCAGTCACATGTTCCAATAATTTTGTTAAAAACTAACAAAAAAGGGATTGACCTCACTGTTCAAATGCTTTTAGATGGTTGTGTAAGCACTCTTTCACTCTCATTCTCTCTAAAACCCTGAAGTACTTGTTCCTATCCATCCATCTGCTATACTCACT
Organism: Bujurquina vittata; assembly: GCA_015106715.1. Lineage (NCBI taxonomy): Eukaryota > Metazoa > Chordata > Actinopteri > Cichliformes > Cichlidae > Bujurquina > Bujurquina vittata. Next base: position 1,225 of record VUQK01041118.1, read on the forward strand.
TTATCTTTCAGATCCTTCACTCACTTTATCCTTCAGAATGGGCTGAAGCCTGTCCCAACAGGTGGCTGGCAAAGGGTGGGGAAAATCCTGGTCAGGTTGTCGGTGCATCAGTAACAACCAATTTAGAATCACCAATTAACCTAACACGCTACTGGGAGAAAATGAAATCACCCAGAGGGGATTATAGGATGGCTCGTTTGCCTTTGACCTTTACGGGAACCAAAACTAAATAAATGAATCATTTGAGAGGAGCATGGATAAAAAGATATGGTAATCCGAATGGGAATTACATGGGATTACAACAATGTGATTACATACTGTAAAATCTGACCTTTTGCTAAAGCCCACCTCCCTTAGCATATATTCAAGTTTTCCATTTTGGCACTGCTAACACGCAGTTCACGATGCAGGGGTGACTGCCACTCAAAAATATTAGTAATTTATTATGTAACGTCTCAAATGATTAATTTTTCTGAATAAGCTGAAACATTAGCTGCTTCTTAACTGTGATGCATTTTCGTATGATTTTCTTACTACAAAACACCTTATTGTATTAAAATAATGCAGGTTTAAGTTTTTTTTTTTTTTTATTTGCACCTTTTAAAGAGGCTCGGTCCATTTTCCATATACAGTCTATGTTGTAGGCCATCATGATTTCAAGCATAATTTCCATATTTTCAGTGTTTAAACACTGGAGGTGCTCTGTAGAGATCCCATGACTTCCTGAAGCCACATCCTCAATATTATTTTGGGTATAACACAGTATCCTGTCTTCCTTTAACCTTGTCCTCTTCTTATCGCCTCACTATCATCTTCTACTTTTACGTCAAATTAAATGCTATTCGTGCTCTTCTAGCTTCTAGATATCCTGCATTTCTGCAGCATTTTAACACAGCTGGTCTCTGGAGAATGCTGGGATATTTCATCTTCATTTTGTTTTGTGTGGTAGTGGAAGCCTAGTCTTATATTTAATATAAAACTATGTGCTAATCAAAAGAATAAACAGAAAAAGAGGATCTGACATGTTGGAATCATTAATGGATGGATGGAAGGGTTGACTGTGTAGTCAGCTGTATGTACAATCATGCCTTGTCTCTGCCTAAGGTCCAAAGACAAGCTTCTATTATCAAGCACTGAAATGAAAATACATTTGCATTCATTTTCTTCAGGTTTTTCAGGAATCTTGCATTCACTTTGTATTAGCTTTGACAACAGCTGACAACATAATAGCAGCCTGCAATACTGGAAACGAGAGGAAGGAGCACTGGAAAGTAACTTGTTAAAATTAATTTGTCTCAGGGAAACATATACTGTACCGTATACGGTACCTGCTGTGGATACTTGTCACTAAATTAGAGTGAGATATAACCTTCATTTGCAAAGTTCTTGTTCACACCGAATAGCACGACTGCCTTCCACCTGCTCCCTACTACAGATCACAGTGTCATCTGCAAACATCATCATCCACGGAGACTCCTGACCTCATCTGTCAACCTGTCCATCACCACTGCAAACAAGAAAGGGCTCCAAGTTGATCCCTAATCTCACCCACACCCTGAACCCAAACGTCACTCCTCCTGCACACCTTACAAATCATCTTGCTGTCCTCATACAGGTCTTGCACAACCTTCACATACATCTCTACCTCCCCACTTCCTCCTACCACAGTTCCTCTCTTGGCACCTATGCTTTCTCTAGATCCACAAGGACACAGTGCCGCTCCCACGACCTTCTCTATACTTTTTCATCAGCACTTTCAAAACATCCCATCTGTAGTGCTCTTTCTCGGCATGAAATCGTACTGCTGTTCGCTGATCATTACCTCTCTTTGTTACCTAGCTTCAAATACTCTTTCCAATAACTCCATGATTTAAAAATGTTATCCCTCTGTAGTTGCTGGTTCCACCAGCACCCTGTTGGGCAACAGAACCTGAAGTGGTCCCTGTTAACCCAGCCCCTGACTGATCCAGCTTGGAAATCTCATTCTTGATGATCCACGTGTTTGATTTGGCAAACCTCTGGATTCCTTCCTCAACATTGCCCATTTATCCAGGCTTGGGACTGGCACTGTGAGTACACTGGATTCAGCCCCCCATGGCTGGGTGGTTTGAACTGTTTTTTTGCTTGTTTGCTTTTGTTTTTTTATTCAAGGTAATAGTTAAAATGACAAGAAGTGGACAGCTCACAGTGGGCTCTGTTCAATTAGGCACATGACTTTATTCTTGAGAGCGTGAAAAGAAGGCAACTGTACTTTAGGTTTTTGAAGATATTTTGCGTGTTATCCAAGAGACTTCTTGAGTTCTAGAACAAAGTCTTCAAAAGCCTAAAGTTCAGTTGCCTTCTTTTATAGCCCTCAAGTCTACCATGGTCTGGATGTCTGAGAACCTAAACAGACATATTGACTTCATGCTTTGCAGCTCTTGTATTTGCCAATATTTTCAGTGATGACAGAAAAGAAAAGAAAAAATAGCGAGGCGGCATTTCAAACATGATGCAGTGAAACCCATATAGTAATTAACTCCAGCCATTTCAAATCCTGTCTTCTGCAAGTCCCCCTGAACAAGTAAAATGCTGAGAGGCAACATGTGATAATAGACAAGACCATACAGTACAAACTTAAAAACATACAGGTGGAGCAGCAGAGTATTTCCTTACATTTGGGGCACCATTTAAGGGAAAATAAACAGGCTTTCCAATGCTATAAGATTTACTGCCAAGAGGCAACAAAGAAATAATTGAGCAAATGCAAATTTAGTTTAGTTGAAGACTAAAAAAATAATTTACCTGTGGGGATTACACATATTATCGATACAGTCACAGGCATAACAAATATTTTGTTCTAAAAATAAGTGGTTTACACTCGTCTTTCAAACATATAAATTAATTAATTTACCTCCATCCACCCACCAATCCACACTGACTTTAAGAAACACATCTTGGGAAACCCTGTGCCTTTCCCCTCTGGTACTCACTTAATGCCTGATCTCTATACACAGCTGTTTAAATCACACAAAAGTCAGACTCTTTTTTTCTATCTTTTATATCTGTAATGACTGATCAGGCTTCTGATGTCACTGTTAACTTAGTGTCCCTTTGCTTCATAACTTCTTTGGGGTGGTGGAGATGGGAAACAAGGATAAATTTAAAGAAAATGCTTTTATGAAGTGATTTTTGTATCAGCCTGCTCAGTTTGCCTGTCTTTTAATTCTCTTGGTGCTGCCGGGAGACGGCTGGTTTAGTGGCCAGATGCCAAATGGATGACTCTTGTGAACTGAATGTGCAAGGAGAGCGTATGAACAGCTCTTGCTTTTAATTCATGTTAACATTAATAAACTTAAACCATTGCATGCATGACTTTGTTTGTGCACAGGTTAGTCTTTTGAATCTTGCATGGACCTTTTGTTCTTTCTGTTTCTCCTCAGTCCCCTTCTCTCGCTTCTTTGATCCGGTTCCCTCTCTGAATCCTTGTCTAACACACACACACACACACACACGCACACACACGTAGGTTTTAACCATTTCTCATTGTTAGGGTATGTCAGACTGTGCCGTTTGTGCACGTGTGTCATTGTGTTTCGGTATGTGTGTATGTGTGAGTGCGCACACTCGGGTGCCTTCACACGAGGGGAGAGTGCTAAAAATAGTGGGTGATCATTTGTATTCTCACGCGCGTGTAAAGGATCTCTACGGTCATTGAAATTCCAAATACAAAGAAGGTGGTTTATGCCTTTTAAAAAAGATATCTTGATTAGCACTGAGGAGGGAGGAAGGAAGAAAGAAAGAAAATATTTGTTAAATAATCACTCACAGTAAGCTGAAATAATGAATTCTGGATGAGCCAACAGTTTAAATTCAACAATGCTGCTTTCTTGATGAATTACTAAACTCTCTCCACCCTCGCACAGATCCTCGCACAGATCCTTGCACAGCATTGCTGCCAAAACCTGCTACGATTAAAAATGAAGCAGCACTATGCGGCTTCATTTCCACACTCTCAAATTTGGTGGAGCAAATTTTTCAATAGATGCAGTAGCGTTAGCTGTAGTGGCTTTTATTTGCCCTTGAAAATAAATAAAGCTATATTTGGCAGAAATAAAATTGCAGGTTTTTGGTGGTTTTTTTCAGTTTTACCATTGTTTTCTAAATCAGTGAGCATGTAAAACATTAGGACTTAAATGGTTAGCAATTTTTGATTGATTCAGCTGTCTGATTTTTTTTCATAGACACCGTAAAATTCAATTTGAAAAAAAATGTTCATAGATCTTTTGTTGTGCTAGTGATGCGAGTTGTTAACCACAGTAACTGGTGAGATAAGATTACTTTGCCACCCCGCGTAGTTTTTCTTATTAAATACTTTCTGCTTGCAAACATGGCCACCTCTGAAGAAATAAAGATCACTCTCTGTGAACATGCCAGCATACCCGTGCACTGAAATAGCACACAGACTGCAGCATTCGTTGTATTTTTCATGGTTCTGGACAGGCTCATTAATGCTATAGGCGTTCTGCTAATCTGAAAATGTATCTGAAAGACCATGAATATTTCAGATCCACAGCAGGCCGATGGCAGTGCTGAGTCAGCATCATTTGCTATCGAATACCTCTGTTTTATGGAAAACATGCTAAGTAGCCACATGAGGCTGGCTCTCCACTTGGGATGAGAATGATTTAAGGCGCATTTCTGGAATGTGAAGTGGAAGAAGAAACTCTGCAAAATCGATCCAAAGCAATGCTCGCAAGTGATCATGTGATTCCTGACTAGCCGTTCCTACAGTGCCACTGAAGAGGAGCATTTTTGCACGCAGCATTGCTGCACACTAAATACAAGATTTGTATCTTGTTGTCAAGTGAAGAAGTACATTTGAATACAATGACGTGATGACCCATGAAGAGCAGAAGCAGTTAAATGCATAAACACATTAGGTTTTGTGTTTCCGTACTCTGTACTCCACAGCTCTGCTTTCATTACCTATCTGTAAATACATTTAAATAATAGTTACTGTCATCAGAAAACAAACAAACAGAAAAGAAAAGGAAAACATTTTTGGCCCAAAATATTATTTAATTCTATTCGGTGCTTCACAAAATGTCATATTTCAGTACAGTGCCTGTACAGTGCAGTGCACGAGTATGTGCATTCATACAGATAAGAACTGTGACCTAAGGAAATAGTGTTTTAAATATCCAAACAACCTCCATATGTCACCAGCCACATACACACACACATTTATAGATTTTATACTTCGAGGCTTAACATATCTCCCATAACTTGGCTAATGCTAATGTTAGTTGTTCAATTTGAATAATTTAACAATATGGGGCATTTTTGGAGGCCAAAGGTAGCTGAAATCCTACATTGCGACTGTAGAGATTTATGTGCCCACAACATGAGAAACAAAAGAGCACACAAGGACACTCACAAACTTACAAAAAAATGTGTGTATATGTTTCAGTGTTTTAGGCTTGGATAATTTCAAGAGCCTTAGGCAAGGGAACCGATGGTGACCAGGACCAAGGTTGTCACCAGTGTGCGCTTGTGTGTGTGTGCATGTGAGTGTGTGTGTGTGTGTCAGGTTATAACTTGGATAGAAGCCTTAATCCCTCTGAAGACTGATGACCCGAGCGTTGAACACAGTTGGTGGTACCAGCACACAAAGACATACAGCAGTAGTTGAACACCAATTTCAGGGTTGCTAAATAAAAAAAAGAATGCAATGATTTGCAAATCTCATAAACTTCTATTTTATTTGCAACAGAACATAGAAAACCTGTCAGATTTTTAAACTGATATTTTATTATTTAATAAAAAATAGTAGCTCATTTTGAATTTCATAGCAGCAACAAAAAAAAAGGCAGAAATTTGGGATAAGGGCAAAAACGGCTGGAAAAAAAATAACTAAAAAGAAAGAGCTGGAGGAAGATTTTGCAGTGAACTTCAACATAAAACTGTGAAGACTTTAGTATCTCAGGATTTACAGCAGAGAATCAGTACTGCATGCCAGTGATCTTCAGGACCTCGGGGGGCATTAAAAACAGGCATGATTCTGTCATGGAAATCACTGCATGGGCTCAGGAACATTTCCAGAAATCTCTGCCTGTGAACACGGCTCACTGTGCTACCCACAAATGCAGGTTAAAGCTCCATCATGCAAAGAAATGCTGATGTTTTCTCTGGGTCAAGGCTCAGTTAAAATGTACTGAAGCAAAGCGGAAAACTGTTCTGTGGCCAGACAAATTGAAATTTGGCATTCTTTTTTCGGAAAACATGGACCCGCCATCCTCTGGCTTAAAGAGGACACTGCATCTATTACAGCAAACAGCATGGCTGCGTAATAGAAGAGTCTGGGTCATCAACTTGGCCTGCCTGAAGTCCAGACCTGTCATCGTCAAATAAAAAATACGGCATATGAGACTCAGGATTGTTGAGCATCTAGAATCCTCAATCAGACAAGAATGGGACAAAATTCCTCTCGGAATATCTGGGAACTCCTCAGTTCCCAGATATTTAACGACTGTTGTTAAAAGATGAAGGGATGCTCCACAGTGGCAAACATAGCCCCAATTAAACTCTTTTGAGATGTCTTGCTGCCATCAAATTCAAAATTAACTCATTCACTGAGTTTAAACATTTGATATGTTTTTACCTTCTATTGTGAATAAAAAGTGGTTTTCTGTGACTTGCAGATCATTGCATTCAGTTTTTCTTTATACTTTCTAAAGCATCCCATCTTTTTTGGAATCGGTGTGTGTGTGTGTGTGTGTGTGTGTGTTTCTTTGAAGTTACAATTTACAGCCTTTGTCAAGGAGAAATATTGTTTTATGAATAATTGGGGCTTTGGGACAGCATTGTACTGTTAGTTAATTGTCATCTTGAGAATGGACTGTTGTGGTGTTTTGTGCAAAATCTGTGTGTGCGTGTTTATTTCAGTTGGCTTGTGAAGGCCAACGGTCCTGAAGAAAAATAAGCCAAACAAAATCAAAGAGGTTAATTGTTAATTGTTTGAGGTATCAGTAAAACAATGCCCATTAACTCAGTGGGAAGTCTTCAAGGCAATATCCACATAAGCAAGTTGGTTCTAAACATTATTATTTCCACTTTCTCACTACATGCAATGGCTGTGCAAGTTGTGAACTTTTTAGAACTGTTCTTTTTGCACTGTTAGAATCCATGATTGTTGTGATTTCTGATGCTCTAGGACACCAGTACATGTTTATTGGGGTAGAGGTCAGTTAATACTGGGGGAAAGTCAGTATTAGTCAGCACTCTTTAATCATATTTGGCCTTTATAAGTGGTTCTTTAAAGCTTAAAAGCTCCTTTTGAAGGTGTGCTTGGGCTCGTTATCCTGCTACACAACAAGTCATTATATCAGTGAGTCCACAAAGTTGCAAATTGCAGTTTTGTGGGAAAATGCAGCTTCTTCATCTTTGTGGAAAGATGTGGCTTAGTCAGGGTGGAGCTAACACCAGATTTTCAACCAATGATTTGTGACTATTCTCTCCAGCTAATAGCTGTATATATTATGAGTATAGTATCATGTCAATTAAGCTTCTGGGATATTGATCTGGTCAGTTAAGTAGCAGAGGAGGTTGTTAATCAGTTTTACTTTGTGGTTAACGAACTGAACAACAGGTGCACTACAAGGGCAACAATGAGAACACTCCCCACACAGGAATGGTTTTACAGGTGGAGACCACTGACAACTGAGCATGGTGGTGATTCCACGAGACAGGCAGTTACTTCAGGAGAGCTGGACAGGGCTGTAGACGGTGCTTAACCCGTCAGCAGGACCGGTATCTGCTCCTTTGTGCAAGGATGTCCCCCAGCAGGCCACTGGTCTGTTTGTGACCAGGCACAGACAGACGTCATGAGGGTGGCTTGAAGGCCCAACATCCTCTAGTGGGCCCTGTGTCAGCTGCCTGACACTGTGAAGCCCGGTTGACATTTGCCATAGAATACCAAAATTTACCACTGGTGCCCGGAGCTTTTCACAGATGAGAGTAGGTTCACCATGAGTACGTGACAGACGTGAAAGGGTCTGGAGAAGCTGTGGAGAACATTATGCTGCCTGTAACATTGTTCAGCTTGACCGATTTGGTGGTGAGTCAGTGACAGTTTGGAGAGGTATCTCCATAGAGGGGCCGTCAGCCCTCTACAGGCTAGGTAACAGCACCTTGACTGCTATAAGGTATCACGATGAAATCCCTGGACCCACTGTCAAACCCTACGCTGGTGCAGTGAGTCCTGGGTTCCTCCTGGCGCACAAATGGAAGTGTTCTCAAAATGTCCCTTTGAGCAGTCTACAAATACTCAGCCCACAGCAAGTGTGTGTTCCTGTCTCCCTGCAGAGAAGATCAATCATGCTGTGATGCCGCTACTTAAGAGACTTGACGTGACGTGACTTTTGCTAACTGGAATGTATATTGAATATTTTCATGTTTCAATAAATCACTTTTTGGTTTTCCAAGTGGATTGATGGAGTGGCGTGTTCTCTGCTGTTAGTGATTCATACGGGTAAGTCACTTGTGCTCAGTAATTTCTGATGAGAACATGTTTTTTTTTTCTCTACTGTAATTTTCTTTTGTTGTTTTACATTCTCACTCTAATTACTGTAATGAAAATTATGGGTGGGTGGAATTCAACATGAAATCCATTCAGGAGTCGCAGTCAAATTTATAAAACATGATGTTTAAACCATGATGGACGCGTGGCTTTTCATCATTATTCAAGGACAATTACGGTGCCCACACGTCCGGTGGCTCAGAACCTTTAGTGGATTTCAGAGTCATCTGCTTTATGCAAAACATAATGTGTTTATTTCTACTTCACTTTAGCACATCTTGCTTTATTGTCACCCACAAACACTGACGGTTCCAGTCAGGGAGTCGTATGCACACAATCAAAACATGGAGAAAAGTGGATGAAAGTACACTTAATATCTCCTAATCAGCTTATGAAAAATAAACTGTGGAATGACGGGTTGTTTTCCAAAAGAAATCATGTTGTTTGAAATAATTTTAGGGTGGAAAAAAAACCCCTCTCATCCCAGTCACAGAGCTAGAGATGTGTACTGCAATTACAGTCTGGACCACTAAGTGGGACAGAAATGTTAATGGCTATCAAGTTCTGTTGCTGGAGCTGTGTGGTTCCTCTTTTGTATGACCTGCTAGAGCATGTGACTGGCATCGCAAGCAGAGCTACAGACAAACTGGACCTTTTAGCCATATGTTGATATACATACAGAACAATGTGCAATCAGACAAAACTGCTCTGGAAAAAACACTTGAAAGAATAAGCAGTAAAATTGAAATGTATGTTTCTGTCTTAGCAAACACTATTACAATAAGTGAATCAGGAGGCTGCCACTGATATGTTTATCTGCATGATTTTGCATATCATTTACAATCATAACAAAACACCCACACAATGTCTGCGCTGGCACATCAAAACATAAATCGAATGGGAGCTGGTGCAAAGGTCGAGCACCTGCATCAGGCATCCCAACGGGTGGGTGTTTTGCAGTTTTTATTTATTTTTTCCCTGCTATGCCACTCTTATTCCACACCTGCCAATGCAACTTTGCGAACTAAGGTATGCTGAAAATGAGTGACTGTTATCATATTAGGTCTGCGGCTCGACAGTTTACTTAGACTAAGGTCAGGAGTGAATGTTTTGGTCCTTTATATTGAGTCATAACAGAAAATAAATTTGAAAGGACTGAAATTCTGTCTTTTATGGTGGTCTTTTTTGTCCTCATAAATGGTTATTCATTTGGATAACTGGTTATTTATCAGCCATGAAAAGTTAGATAAATATGCATGAAATCAGCAGGCAGAGCTTGTTGGTTCAGACTGCCTGTATTCTGCTGTGGGAGCTTTGTCCCAGTTTAAATATACATGACAGAAGCGGTGTGTGTGTGTGTGTGTGTGTGTGCGTTTAAAATAAAACAGATTACCTATATTGCATCATCTGAGGCATTCCCGTAAGATCATAAAACTTTCTATTTATCACTTCTTTCAACAGCAGATACATCTCCATCCCGATTTGCATTATTTTAATAGTGTGTGTTTATGCGGCCATTACTAAAGTACTGCTACATCCTGTGATGGAATTTCATGTAACACAACAGGAAACTGTTTAAAGGCACCGTTATACAGACGCAGAAGTGAAAAGCATAATTAGATCGTCAGTCAGACTGTTAACTTGTGTCAATGCCAATATTGTCGTCCAAGCTTATGACATAGCCGCTCACCCTTGTCCTGATATCAGTTTAACATGCACAAACACAGATGTCCTTCAGGAGAGCTACGATATCGATGATTAAAAGTTGTTTGGTTTTTTTTTTTCTCCTAGTGGGGGTCATTCAGGAAATACAAACACAGAAGAGCGCTACTACGGAGTTTGCCAATGGGGGCAGACGTCTGTTATACATCAAGTATTTGTGGTGACAATTCTGTGCAAGCAAAACTAGTTCAATCTAAGTGGAGTATAAATTTTCCCCAAATCTAAAAAAAAATAAAATAAAATGAATAAAATACAGTATATTACCTACAGTAAAATATAATTAGGCCTAACTGGTCAGTGATTCCTCTTTGTAATCCTAGTAGAAGGTGCTGGTTGTGTTATCTTCAGCTTACCATGACTTACTTTCATTTAACTCAAAGCTGCCGCGCTGGTTGATCAGAGATGAGTTAAGTTAGGTCCTCAACTAAAAGCATTTTCTCTACATTTGTATCCAGTAAAACAGCCTAATCAGTGTCTGACAGCAAACCTATAATTTGTTAGGGCAGTGTGTCTGAGGATGTCAAAATATTGCACAGGCTGCTGCAAATGAATGTCGTGGAATATCATCAATCATCAATCTAAACCCACTGTGCAATAGAAAGTCACTGTTTAGTCAGCTAAATTATTTGTCTTGGTAAAATGGTTTCTTATGTAAGAACCCGTCTCCAGATTACATTCTTGGTAGCGAAATCCGTACAGGTCGGTCAGGTGCGCTCAATAATTTTGAAACAGGAGCTAATTTTCCTACTCCAGTGTAATTAAAACCACCATATTTTCCTGTTGTTGTTTTACTTTCCCACACTAATTACCCTAATGAAAATTATGATGGGAGGAATTTGAACAAATTCAATCAGCCTGCTCTTTACCCTGCAATCCTAATCACCACTAATATCTGCCAAGCTGAGCAGAATATCAAAAGTATTCCTTTTCCGTGGCGTCTCATGATTACATAATTTGAGATACAATAAAGAAAAAATAAACAATTTTTTGTCACACGTAGGAAAAGCTAAGATTTAGGGATAAAGTTAACAGAACTCTGAAGTAGACGCCACTCATCTGTGACAACATAATTGGGGGAATCTACAGAACAAGTACTCAGTCATTAGATTTATATTTGAAATATTTATCTGACCCACTTGTCATTTAAATAAGATCAAGTTCTGGATTATCACAGCTGGTCGTGTTTTGTGACAGAAATTTCTGTGACCACATTTTTTTTTTTTTTTTTTTTTTTGGTTTCATTCCAATAAAAGTTTTTATTTTTTAAAAAGGTGTGTAAGGACCCTT